>WTXI01000100.1:0-122367 GCA_022376515.1 Lactifluus volemus
GCAGTCCTGGCGATGGATTCCGAGTCGAGATGGCACAGCTATTCCTGAATCACGGCGCTGACGTGCATACGCGGAACAAGTCTAACGAGACTCCATTTCAAGTAATGTTGAAGGAAGGTAAAAGCGATGTTGCAACACTGCTGATAGAGTATGGTGCAAGGAGCAGTAGGACTCGGAGGCAACCAATTTACCAGTCGTAATGTATGACCGTATTATGATGTTCTACTTATCTCAGAAATTTCGTTAGCACACGTTTGAAACGCAGAACGCTGACACGTACTAGATACCTTCTTCACATATATCCCATGTCGAGTAGCTTAATCAGGTCACTCATATCAGTAATTCAACCCAAGTTACTCTGACTTGGACTAATACGTCCCCGCGAGTTGTCCTTTCCTTTCATGCCGGTGTCATAGACCCTTTACGTTCCTTTTCGACAGGTGTAGGCGTGGCCATCAGGGTATCAATGACCCAAAAGTAGCAGCGCACCGCGTCACTCAACAGTCAGATTGGCATTAGGTCAGAAACTCAACCCGGATCAAGACAGGACCAGGCAGGCCAATCAATGACGGCTCTATGTCGTGGCTCCGACTGGGGACACTTTATTTTGAGGCGCCGCTATAGGGAAATAACTGGAAATACTGTACACCAGTACTGTACGCCGTCGAAATAGACCCCAATAAACGCGCCGGAATGGTAGAACAGCGCCAAACTACAGCAAAGCGCATCCAGATAGTGATAGTCCGTCTATACGATAAAAGTGCTATATCGTCACTACACTCGCACTCTCGGGAGTAGGGTCCGGTACGGCCACCTGGCTCGTCTCTACTACGTCATCCTTGGCAGGTGTGGGGGGAGCTTGTCCGAATTCATCACCGCCGTCTACACTTGCACTTGGATCCGCCCGCTCGGACACATCGTCATTCTTTCTCAACTTCGGCATGCTACTGCCGTTCTTCCTCTGTCGACACAGGCGTCGGCGTCGGGGGTTGCCCAGTATAGGCTACGGCGTTGGCGTCGTCGGCAATTCGCGCTGCTGTTTCTCCACCGGAAGCGGTGTTGGCGAGAAAGATGAGAGGTTTGAATCCTCCTCCCTGTGTCTCTTTGGCGTCACCAACGCGGGTACAGGAATGGGCGCAGGGACCGGTCGCTGCTGGGTCACGGTGGTGGAACATGAGAGCACGCCCTTAGGGCGTTTGTTCGAGAAGAGCGAGGGCCGCTTTGCTGGCGGTGGTGGAACGGCGGCACGGGGCGAACCTAGCGGGGCATCGCTGGGAGCGGCGATGACGGTGCGGGCATGGGAGTCGTCGGACGTGGAGATGTGAGCGCGTTGCTGACTCACTTATCCCCTACGAGCGACTCAAAGAAAGAGGTTGGCGCGCCTGCCGCTTCGAGGACCGAAAACTTCTCATCTACGTCCGTGAGCAATCTATATTTGGGTAATCGTGAGCGCCGCTCTGAATAGCATTATAAGAGTGAGCGTGGTTGATAGCTGCGAATACCTGAGTCGTCACGAATTACATATACATCACTGGCACAGCCTCGTCAGTGGCATGATGCTATAGGGTGACATAGTTCCGTACTTTTATGACCGCTGGCGAGGTAGCGTGACAGAACTTTGTGCAGTAACTATCTCCTTTACCAACAACTCCATATATTCGTTCACGCCGGGTTTCGCAGGCGGAAGATCCCAACTGATCGCGTTGAGGCTCTTGAGATGTACTGTGAGACGGTCACCCATGACCACAGCCAGCTTTGTGTGAATCTCGTTTTGGTACTCCATGCTTGAGTTTGTCAAACTCAACGAGAATGACTGCTTGCTTCTGGGAGAAGAGGACAACTTGAACGCCGAGGAGAGATCTCCACTTGGATGTAATTATTCGACCGTAACGTATCAAGAAGAAAATAAAATAAAAAGGATCCATCGGTCGAGAATTCAAAGGACTGGGAGCGGTCATAATAGGCGCAACCGGAAGTTGGAAATGGATTGTGAGAAAGGAGAAGGGTGCGAAGCGCTGTAGAGTGGAAATTGGAAATCAACGATAACCTTACGTCACCGTGACTGATTCCCCCACTCCTGCCCAAACGTACAGTACTGTAGCACAGTAGTACAAGTTCAAATGTTCTTCCCAGGCAACCAACTACCAACTTATGCAGTTATTCAACTTGAAGTGCTTTTAATAAAATTCTCCTTTTTATGAAGTCGATGAGCACTTAACATTATAGTAATCGTGCTCATCAAAGTCCCATCTACGAAACTTATCTATCGAAGCGGCAATTTTAACATTTCAAGTTGTTTTTGATGCCTCAAATACAACGTCCGCAGATGTACCAGGATACACTGTAGCGCGCGGGCTGGCGGGACTTGTGTATTTGGGTGCCGTTAAATCTCAGGCTATAGTGCAGGAGTCCGAGCGGATGTGAGGAAAGGAAAACTTGGGCCGAGTTGTGGTGGAGAGAATTTTTCCGAGACGAGCTAAATGAACTTGCATACACCGTCTCTGACTCGGAATCCTCACAATTGCCCTTATCGATGTCGAGCGTCTATCCATCGATAAATATTAGCAGGTTCCATGCTGCGTCGGTATCTTTCCCCTGCGAACGCCATGTCTACAACTAACCAAATAACCATCCCCTCCTCGACTTTCTTATCCATATTCGATGCCGCCTTGGAGGAATACAAGAACAAGACTGGTCAAGATCTCCGAACGCATCCATTTGCCAGCCAGATCACCTCCTGCGACTCCGCTGATGACATCCTGGCTATATTTCAAAACCAAGTGGATGCTCTCAATCAAGCTAAGAAGAAATGTCAGACTTTGATGAAATGCCTTAACGCTATCGTACCTATCTTTCTGGTTTTTTCTGGTGTCGTAAGTGAGGGTGTTGGCCTGGTATGTCTCCGTGCATGACTTTTTTCCTTATTATCGATCTCAGTCACTCGTTTTCAGACATTTTCTCCTGCGAAAGTGATATTTTCCGGAATCGGTGTCCTTCTCCAGGTAATGTCTTCCTTGATCACTAATCGTGCATCCTTGTAACAGTGTATCAGGCAGCTAAGGATTCATCCGGAAGCCATGATGTCCTGAGCGAAATCTTCGAACGTATTCAAGCATTCCTCACCCGTGTCAAGATCTATTCTGGGATCGATCTGACCAAGGAAATGACTGAGATGCTCGGTAAATTGATGGCAGAGGTGCTGTGCATCCTCACACTTTCAACGAAAGAGATAAAGCAAGGAATACTCAGTGAGTGTATGTGCTTGATGTCTCATTCTTCGCTTATCTCTCTTCAGAAAAGTTTTTCGTCAAGGTGGCGGGAAGGCGAGAGATTGAGAATGCGCTACAAAGATTGGACAAATTGACACAGGAAGAGACGCGCATGACAGTGACCAGTACCTTGCAGGGTAAGCACTGCTTTGTACATCACACACCAACCTTTTAAACACACTCTGCTCATAGTTGTGGATAAGATCAACCGTTCGTTGTTCTCTAGCATCCTCATTGTTTATCACATTCACTAAAACTGTATTGTAGGTAATCAGTCGCGATCAGAGCTACGAAACTGGCTCTCCCCTCCGGATCCATCCGTGAATCACAGTATTGCACGAAGCCGTCACCACGAAGGAACTGCAACGTGGTTCATGGACAATAGTTCATTCAATGAATGGAAATCAAGTCATTCCATTTTGTGGATAAATGGAAAACGTACCAACGTCTTCCCTTCGCGTCCTTATCATTGCTGACTGCCTTCTGGCTTTATAGCAGGCTCTGGAAAGAGTATTCTCTGGTGTGTCATTTTAGAATGGTTCACGTTCAGGACCTCATGTCGTTTATCAGTTCGTCAATCATCGAGAACATCAAGGACACGTCCAGCCACAGATTGGGTTCGATATGTTATTTCTATTTTGACTACAAAGACACTTCGAAGCGTGATATCCGCGGCTTGCTCTCTTCACTCCTTGTCCAGCTCTGTGACCAGTCTCATCATTTCTGGGGCCTCCTGTCTCAACTATATGTCACGCATAACGATGGGAGAGAACAACCAACTGAAGAGAAGCTAATGAAATGCCTTAAGGACATGCTCAACTTGGATGAACGACCGCCAGTGTACATCATCATAGATGCTTTGGATGAATGTCCAAACACTCCCCCTACTTCATCACCACGCGGGAAGGTCATGAATCTATTAGAGGATCTTGTCAAGTCACACTTCTCAAGGGTGCATATCCTTGTCACAAGTCGCGATGAACATGATATCCGACACGCCTTTCAGTCCTTGCCATCTCTCCATATCCCCCTGCACGATCAAGGTGGACAAAAGGATGACATTATCAATTATGTCAAATTCATGACTCATTCACACAAAGACATGCAGAAATGGAGATCGAAGGATAGGGATCTGGTTATCCAGAGACTCTCCCAGGGCGCTAACGGGATGTAAGGTTTCCTTGTTCCTTCTGATCTGAGATATTTTCTCATGGTATGGTCCAGGTTTCGTTGGGTGGCCCTTCAACTGGATAGGCTGTGTCAGGCATTCTCGTCAAGCATTCGGAAGATCTTGGATGACCTTCCGGTGACACTGGACGAGACCTACATTCGAATCCTACAAGACATCCCCGAGGAAAAATGGGAGCACGCTAACCGTATTTTACAATGCGTCTTTGCGTCGTACCGCCCACTACAAGTCGAAGAACTTGCCGAAGTTCTAGCGGTTCAGTTCGAGGCCGAAGATATACCTGACCTGATCACGGACTGGCGCTTAGGTGATCCTGAAGATGCACTGCTGTCAGCTTGTTCAAGTTTAATCGCAATCGTCCCTGTCAATAATTCCCGGGTTGTCGAATTTTCGCACTTCTCGGTGAAGGAGTTTTTGATGTCAAATCGATTATCAACTTCACAAGGCAAAAATGTCTCACGGTACCACATTACTCCTGAGCAGGCGCACATAATTCTTGCGCAAGCTTGTCTCGGCACTCTACTCCACCTCGGTAACGGGGTCGATAGAAACCGGTTGGAGGAGTATCCTCTAGCGTTATATGCGGCGGAGAAATGGGTGGATCATGCCCGGTTTGAGAATGTTTTATCCTCGATACGAGTCGGGATGGAACAAATATTCGACTCATCGAAACCATATTTTTCTACCTGGATTCAGATCCACGATATGGATCAAAAGTGGGGATTTCTCTTGCGACCCAGTTCTTCTCTTGATGCGATACTTCGTCGTAGAGGGACTCCTCTGTACTACGCCGTGGGATATGGTCTCCACAGCCTGGCAAAGCAGCTTATCACCGTAAATCCGCAACTCGTAAACGCAGCAAGTGGTCACCAAGAATTTCCACTTGCTCTGGCGTCGCTTCTGGAATACCTGGACATAATGGGCCTTCTACTGGAGCATGGGGCAGACATAAATGCCAAAGGTTATGGCGGTAGGACTCCACTGCACGCAGCTTCAGAGCTCAGGAACGTGAAGGCATTGAAGTTCTTGCTCGAGAATGGAGCAGACATCGACCCCCGAAATAATGATAATGACACTCCTTTAGGGACGGCATCGCTTTCCGGGACCCTCGAGGCTGTGCGGATGTTGGTGGAGCACGGTGCGGATGTGAACGTGCGTGGAAGTTACGGCCGGACTCCATTGCACGTTGCATCCTGGGCCGGCAGTCCTATCCCTTTCTCTTTCTTTCGTCATAGTGGGGTCCACAACCCAGAAATTGTTCAGTTTTTACTTCAGCACATCGCCGATGTCGATGCTCGGGATAATGATGGAAAGACGGCATTGCACTTGGTTTCATCACACGGACGCCGCAAGTCCGCGAAGTTCCTTCTTGAAAGCGGAGCAGACGTGAACGCGTACGACATTAAACAGTGCACTCCATTGTACTACGCGTCTGGGCGGCAGTTCCGCCGGCCCGGGGGAAGGACTAAGGATGATGGAACCGGCCCGAGGACGGCACGACTACTGCTGAAGCACGGCGCTAACGTGAATACACGGAACAAGTCCAACCAGACTCCGTTACAAGTAACGTTGAAGAAAGGTAAAAGGGATGTTGCAACGCTGCTGATGGAGTATGGTGCTAAGGAATAGTAGGAGGTAACCAATTTAGCAGTACTGTAATGTCTAACTGTCTGTTCTACTTATCTCAGAAATTTCGTTAGCACATGTTTGAAACGCAGAACACTGACATGTGCTAGATACCTTCACATATATCTCATGTCAAGTAGCTTAATCAGGTCACTCATATCAGTAATTCAACCCAAGTTACTCTGGCTCGGACTAATACGTCTCCGCGAGTTGTCCTTTCCTTTCATGCCGGTGTCATAGACCCTTTACGTTCCCTTTCGACAGGTGTAGGCGTGGCCAAGTGCTAACAATGACCCAAAAGTAGCAGCGCACGCGTCACTGAACAGTCAGATGGCATTAGGTCAGAAACCCCGGATCAACCGAAGGCAGGACCAGGCAGGCCCGTCAATGACAGCTCTATATCGTGGCTCCGAATGGGGATACTTTATTTTGAGGCGCCGCTATCCGGGAAATACTGTACACAGTACTGTACGTCGTCGAAATAGATCCCAAGAAACGCGCCGGAATGGTAGAACGGCGCAAACTACAGTAAAGCGCATCCAGATGGTGATAGTCCGTCTATGCGATACAAAGTGCTATGTCGCCACTACACTCGCGCTCTCGGGAGTAGGGTCCGGTACGGCCAGCTGGCTCGTCTCTACTACATCATCCTTGGCAGCTGTGGGCGGCATCACGCTCGGACACACCACCATTTTATCTCTCGGCCTCATCACGCTCCTGCCGATCCTCCTCTGTCCACCCAGGCGTCGGCGATGGGGTTGCCTGTATACGCAACGGCGTTGGCGTCGTCGGCAATTCGCGCTGTTGTTTCTCCACCGGAAGCGGTGTTGGCGAGAGAGGTGAGAGGACCTGCTTGAATCCTCCTCCTCCCTGTTTCTCTTGTGGTGTCACCGGCGCGGGTACAGGAATGGGTGCAGGGACGGGTGGTTGCTGCGTGGTGGCCGATCGTGATAGCATGCCCTTGACCGAGAAGAGCGAGGGACGCTTTGCTGGTGGTGGTGGCACGGCGGCATGGGGCGAACCTAGCGGGACATGGCTGGGAGGTAGAGGTAGCGGCGATGACGGCACGGGAGTGGGAGTCGTCGGACGTGGAGATGTGGGCCCGTTGCCGACTCGCTTATCCCCTACCAGCGTCTCAAGGAGAGCAGTTGGCGCGCCTGCCGTTTTCAGCACCGAAAACTTCTCATGTAGGAAATGCGCGTCCGTGAGCAATCTATATTCGAGTAGTCGTGAGCCCCGCGTTGGATAGCGTATAAGAGTGAGCCCACCGCTCTTTCGCCTCCGGTGTTGGGAGGTCGATATTGGTGTACTCTTCAGAGAGCCTGCGATTGATAGCCGCGAATACCTGAGTCATCACGAACTGCATCCACATCACAGTCTCGTCAGCGGCGTGATGACATAGTTCCATACTTCTACGACCGCGCTGGCGAGGTAACGTGACAGAACTTTGGACAGCGTAACTGTCTCCTTTACCAGCAACTCCATATATTCGTTCACGCCGGGCTTCGCAGGCGGAACATCCCACCTGATCCCGTTGAGGCTCTTGATATGTGCTGTCAGACGGTCACCCATGATCGCAATTAGCTTTGTGTGAATCTCATTTTGGTGCTCCTGGTAATCCCGCTTCAGCTTGTCAAACTCCACGAGAATGACTGCTTGCTTCTGGGAAAGGTGCCGCCGGAATGTCTCACGAACGTAGGGTATAAGTGCGATTACTATAGAGAGGGACTGCGAGGCGAGCGCGAGGTGCTTCGCTGTGATGTTCTTGAGTCCGGCAGAACGCATAGCACCAGCACCAAGAACGACTTGACACGTCCGAGAGTTGAAAGCCTTGAGAAACTCAATGATACGTGACATCGTGTCTGTCGTGAGCAAGCTGAGATTTACGATCACTTTGAGGTAGTCGGTGAGGAGAAGTAGCATCTCCTGAGTGGCAGGAACCATGTAGTAGCTCCGTTCCTCGATGCGAAAGGTTTCTTAGGGGGTGGGGGCGACATTCCATTTGCTCGCGGGTTCGTGCGTGGGGAAGATGGTCGAGGTGACGACGGTCCGCTATCTGAGCCAGGCGCTGGAAGTGAAGATGGTGGTGGCGGAAGTGATGATAGCGTCGGGAGAGGCGACGTTGGTGCAGCAACTGGGGCCTCTATCTTGAGGATATACTCATGCGGATCGTGCACCGCGGCATCCAAGATTAGGTTGGTGGCCTGTTGCAACGAGACTGGGACATCCGCTTGTGACCACTGTTCATCTTCAACCAGCTTGGAAGACTGAGTGATACGAGACTGGTGGAACGCCTGGAGGAACGACTTGGCCTATTCAACCAAGTTAGTCTCAGCTCTTTTTTCGAGACGAAGGCTCTCGTGTAAATTACCTGGCTGACGATGACCCCGCGAAGACCAACAATCATCCTCCTGCAGATGACCTCACAGCGGACCACAAAGTTCCAGCATTCATTGAACACATCCACGAATTCGCGTAAATCTAACTTAACGTGTTGGTCTGCTCGTGTAGAAATAACTCGTGATGTCAAAATGTTTGCTGATTCCGCAGAGGAGGAGAGCGTGTCGAATAGAGAATCATGTATTGCCGTGAGCTCCGATGGAACCGCTGGTGGTCTAGGGTTGTAAATCAGCAGGTTTATTGTGACACATGCCTTGGTAACAAACCGTAAGCCCTCGATGACTTCGGCTATGTTGCTGTTTAGAACCTGTAGACCTTCAATCGAGTTCAACAGGTCCGACAGAACCAAACGGAGGATGACCAGGAATTCTTGGTGCGTCATTGACCGTAGCGAAAGTATCCAACTGGAGATTACAATGAACGACGGCACAAGAGACGCAATCAAAGAACGGACCTTGCGTCAGTGAATTCCTTCTGCGGGTCATCCCTGGTGTCGAAT
Source organism: Lactifluus volemus (assembly GCA_022376515.1). NCBI lineage: Eukaryota > Fungi > Basidiomycota > Agaricomycetes > Russulales > Russulaceae > Lactifluus > Lactifluus volemus. Next base: position 8,984 of record WTXI01000100.1, read on the forward strand.
GAGGGTATATGCTGGGATGTGAAACTAACTCAGTCCACGCCAAGTCTAATAACAACGGGCACACCTGCCGCACAACCCCCTGTACCTCACCGAGCACAACGCTCCTCCAATCTGCAATGCTCTCTCTCAAACACTTTGTCCGTACAAGATTTTGAATCAAAGACCGTAGTCTATCGCGTACGTCCGTCGAGCCATTCGATAATGACCTGCTCCTATGTATTCGATCAACAAGGTCGGTCTTTATCACGGCTACCAGATCTGAGGTGAGTGATGCTGTGATCTCTTGGGTGAGCGTATGTAGCTGGCTCGGTAGCGCTGAGAACGCCTTGAGTTTCGACAATGGGATCTCCAGCACGGCTGTTGCAGAAACACGCTCCTCTTCCTCTTTCGTACTGTTGGTAAGTTCCTCTTCAGCAACAGAGGGCAGCATGGCCGCACCCTGCGGTGCCAGATACGCCGCCGGTGCGGCCGGACCGTCCCATAAAGCGCGCAGCTCGTCAACGCCATCGAGCGCGGCGGTCCACTGTCCATTGTCAACAAGCTCACGTACGATGCGAACAGTCTCGACGACGCTGCGGACAGCGCGGACTCCTGCTTGTACCTCCTTCAAGTGCGCGAGCCGCACCTCACGCTGCACGCCGTACAGCCCGCGACGTGCACCGTTCTCGCTGACGTCGTTCAACTGAGTGCGTAGCTCTTGTACGTGCGTGAGGCAAAGCGCAGACTCGGCCTGGAGTTTTTGAAGATTGGACAGTGCGGCAAAGAAGGGTGCTGTGCGACGTGCGATCTCGAGCACAAGATGCTGCTCGATCGTATCGGCATGGTGTGAGAGCTTTTCGAGAAGGGGGAGAGAGTGCCAGTGGGCCAAGGTAGACGGGTCATGAAGACTCGTCGGGGATATCGGATGAGAGGACGAGGGTATTTCGGCGACGGTGTCAAAGGTGTGAGGATCACCCAGGTCAAAGTCGGGTTTAAAGAATCCTTCTGTGATTGAAGAGAGAGGTGGAAATGATTTGGGAGTGCCTGGAGTACGATGGACATGGGTCGATTATCGAATTCTATTATTGAGGCTTCTTCGAGTTGCATCGGACCCACACGACCAAGTTCTACGTTATGTTCGAAGGCTTCCCATTCCGGACGGAATAAGGGTCAAGGACTTTTCGGCGGACGCGGGGAAGCTCTGCACGCGGTGCAGAGGGCACGGGAGCGTGAGCCTTTGGCGGTGCTGACTTCTTGTGGGGGTTGTTAACGACCGTGGAAATGGCTGTAAGATGTGAGCCCCTCGTTCCAACGACGCCACATCACAGCAGATCAGGCCACATACCATGAAAACCGTGTTTCGCACTGCTCCACTTAGATGGAATTGAACCCAGCTGTACGCTGGTGACAGGTGATGATGCACCGTACTTTCGGGGTTGCAGAAAAGTAGTCGCCCCGCCCCTCAGTAGTTTCGGAAACGCTGCGTGTAGGATCCTAGTCGAATCGAAACGCAGATGAGCGTGCAGTCGGCAGGTCTGGAAGGGCACTCGCTGGGCTGGCCGGACGGGAAGGGCTCGAGGTGTAGTCGGACATGGCAGTTTGGTGAAGTACGGTATGTTCGTCTTCTCCCATGAGTTGGCGTATAAAAAGGCGTACTGGCGAGTTATGAGTAATTCTTGTGGTATAAACCAGCCAGTCTAGGGCCCGGTCTTCAATACGCCCCTGTCTCTGTCCACTTTGGTAGTAATGCAGAAGAATGAGGGGGGAGAATAGTTATCGGAGACTCGTCGAGAATTCAGAGGACTGGGAGCGGTCATTGAGACGGATTGTGAGAAAGAAGGGTTCAACGATAACCTTACGTCAAACGCACGTACTGTACTACAGCACAGTAGTACAAGTTGAAATGTTCTATTCAATTTGAACTGCTTTTATTTTCGGCTCGTGACGTCAGTGAGCACTTGACATTATAGTAATCATGCTCATCGAAGTCCCATCCACGAGATTTATCTATCGAAGCGGCAATTTTAACACTTCAAGTTTTTCCTGACGCCTCGAAAATACAATGTCCGCAGATCTATCAGGGTACACTGTAGCGCGCGAGCTGACGGGACTTGTGTATGTGGGTGCCGTTAAATCTCAGGCCATAGGTGCAGGAGTCCGAGCGGATGTGAGGAAAGGAAAACTTAGACCGAACTGTGGTGGAGAGAAATTTTCCGAGACGAGCTAAATGAACTTGCATACAGCGTCTCTGACTCGGAATCCTCGCAATTGCCCTTATCGATGTCGAGCGTCTATCCATCGATAAATACTAGCAGGTTCCGCGCTGCGTTGGTATCTTCCCCGTGCGAACGTCATGTCTACAACTAATCAAACAATCATCCCCTCCTCGACTTTCCTATCCATATTCGATGCCGCCTTGGAGGAATACAAGAACAAGACTGGTCAAGATCTCCGAACGCATCCATTTGCCAACCAGATCGCCTCCTGCGACTCTGCTGATGCCATCCTGGCTATATTTCAAAACCAAGTAGATGCTCTCAATCAAGCTAAGAAGAAATGTCAGACTTTGATGAAATGCCTTAACGCTATCGTACCTATCTTTCTGGTTTTTTCTGGTGTCGTAAGTGAGGGTGTTGGCCTGGTATGTCTCCGTGCATGACTTTTTTCCTTATTATCGATCTCAGTCACTCGTTTTCAGACATTTTCTCCTGCGAAAGTGATATTTTCCGGAATCGGTGTCCTTCTCCAGGTAATGTCTTCCTTGATCACTAATCGTGCATCCTTGTAACAGGGTATCAGGCAGCTAAGGATTCATCCGGAAGCCATGATGTCCTTAGCGAAATCTTCGAACGTATTCAAGCATTCCTCACCCGTGTCAAGATCTATTCTGGGATCGATCTGACCAAGGAAATGACCGAGATGCTCGGTAAATTGATGGCAGAGGTGCTCTGCATCCTCACACTTTCAACGAAAGAGATAAAGCAAGGAATACTCAGTGAGTGTATGTGCTTGATGTCTCATTCTTCGCTTATCTCTCTTCAGAAAAGTTTTTCGCCAAGGTGGCGGGAAGGCGAGAGATTGAGAATGCGCTTCAAAGATTGGACAAATTGACACAGGAAGAGACGCGCATGACAGTGACCAGTACCCTGCAGGGTAAGCACTGCTTACTTTCTACATCGCACACCAACCTTTTAAACACACTCTTCTCATAGTTGTGGATAAGATCAACCGTTCGTTGTTCTCTAGCGTCCTCATTGTTTATCACATTCACTAAAACTGCATTTTAGGTAATCAGTCGCGATCAGCGCTACGAAACTGGCTCTCCCCTCCGGATCCATCCGTGAATCACAGTATTGCACGAAGCCGTCACCACGAAGGAACTGCAACGTGGTTCATGGACAATAGTTCATTCAATGAATGGAAATCAAGTCATTCCCTTTTGTGGATAAATGGCAAACGTACCAACATCTTCCCTTCGCGTCCTTATCATTGCTGATTGCCTTCTGGCTTTATAGCAGGCTCTGGAAAGAGTATTCTCTGGTATGTCATTTTCGAATGGTTCACGTTCAGGACCTCATGTCGTTTATCAGTTCGTCAATCATCGAGAACATCAAGGACACGTCCAACCACAGATTGGGTTCAATATGTTATTTCTATTTTGACTACAAAGACACTTCGAAGCGCGATATCCGCGGCTTGCTCTCTTCACTCCTTGTCCAGCTCTGTGACCAGTCTCATCATTTCTGGGGCCTCCTGTCTCGACTATATGACACGCATAACAATGGGGGAGAACAACCAACTGAAGAGAAGCTAATGAAATGCCTTAAGGACATGCTCAACTTGGATGAACGACTGCCGGTGTACATCATCATAGATGCTTTGGATGAATGTCTAAACAATCCCCCTACTTCATCACCACGCGGGAAGGTCCTGGATCTCTTAGAGGATCTTGTCAAGTCACACTTCTCAAGAGTGCATATCCTTGTCACGAGTCGTGATGAACATGATATCCGACATGCGTTTCAGTCCTTTCCATCTCTCCATATCACCCTGCACGATCAAGGGGGACAAAAGGATGACATTATCAATTATGTCAAATTCATGACTCATTCACACAAAGACATGCAGAAATGGAGATCGAAGGATAGGGACCTGGTTATCCAGAGACTCTCCGAGGGCGCTAACGGGATGTAAGGTTTCAAGTTCCTTGTTCCTTCTGATCTGGGATATTTTCTCATTGTATGGTCTAGGTTTCGTTGGGTGGCCCTTCAACTGGATAGACTGTGTCAGGCATTCTCGTCAAGCATTCGGAAGATCTTGGATGACCTTCCGGTGACACTGGACGAGACCTACATTCGAATCTTACAAAACATCCCCGAGGAAAAATGGGAGCACGCCAATCGTATTTTGCAATGTGTTTTTGCATCATTACGCCCACTACGAGTCGAAGAACTTGCCGAAGTTCTAGCAGTTCAGTTCGAAGCCGAAGAGATACCTGACCTGATAATGGACTGGCGCTTAAATGAGCCTGAAGATGCACTGCTGTCGGCTTGTTCAAGTTTAATCGCAATCGTCCCTGTCAAGAATTCCCGGGTTGTCGAATTTTCGCACTTCTCGGTGAAGGAGTTTTTGATGTCGAATCGGTTATCAACTTTACAAGGCAAAAATGTGTCACGATACCACATTACTCCTGAGCCGGCGCACAAAATTCTTGTGCAAGCTTGTCTCGGCACTCTACTCCACCTCGGTAACGGGATCGATAGAAACCGGTTGGAGGCGTATCCTCTAGCGTTATATGCGGCGGAGAAATGGGTGGATCATGCTCGGTTTGAGAATGTTTCATCCTCGATACGAGTCGGGATGGAACAATTATTCGACTCATCGAAACCACATTTTTCTACCTGGATTCAGATCCACGATAGGGATCAAAGCTGGAAACCTCCCTTGAGATCGCTCAATGGTTGGTTGGGGTTTCCTAGAGGGACTCCTCTGTACTATGCCGCGGGATATGGTTTCCACAGCCTGGCAAGGCAACTTATCACCGTAAATCCGCAACTCGTAAACGCAGAAGGTGGTTACCATGGATTTCCACTTGGTGTGGCGTCGTATGAGGGACACCTGGACGTAGTGGGCCTTCTACTGGAGCATGGGGCAAACATAAATGGTTATGACTTTCACGGTACGACTCCGCTGCATGCAGCCGCAGATCGCCGGAACGTGAAGACCATGAAGTTCTTGCTCGACAATGGAGCAAACATAGACTCCAGAGATGGCAATAATGACACTCCTTTAGGGATGGCATCGCTTCGTGGGACCCTCGAGGTTGTGCAGCTTTTGGTGGGGCGCGGTGCGGATGTGAACGTGCGTGGAAGCCACGGCCGGACTCCATTGCATCATGGATCCCGGACTGACTTATTTGATATTCTTTCCAATCGAGCCCACAACCCAGAAGTTGCCCATTTTCTACTCCAGCACAATGCCGATATCAATGCTCGGGATAATGACGGAATGACGGCATTGCACTTCGTCTCATCACAAGGACACCTCAAGGCCGCGGAGATCCTTCTTGAAAGCGGAGCAGACGTGAACGCGTACGACAATCAACAGTGCACTCCATTGTATCACTTGGCTGCAAGGCGGTACCGCTCTCGGCGCACACTGGCAAGTCCTCGCGATGGATTCCGAGTCGAGATGGAGATGGAGATGGCACAGCTATTCCTGAAGCACGGCGCTGACGTGCATAGGCGGAACAAGTTCAACGAGACTCCATTACAAGTAATGTTGAAGGAAGGTAAAAGCGAGGTTGCAACGCTGCTGATGGAGTATGGCGCTAAGGAATGGTAGGGGTAATCAATTTAGCAGTACTGTAATGTCTAACGGTATGTTCTACTTATCTCAGAAATTTCGTTTGCACACTTTTGAAACGCAGAACACGGACAAGTACTAGATACCTTCACATATATCCCATGTCGAGTAGCCTAATCAGGTCACTCATATCAATAATTCAACCCAAGTGATTGCGTGCAAGTTGTGCTGATCCGAGTCAATACATGTCATAGACCCTTACGTTCTTTTTTCACAGGTGTAGGCGCGACCAACTGGGTGACAATGACCCAAAAGTAGCAGCGTACTGCGTCACGTAACAGTCAGACTGGTGTTTGTGTTGGGTCAGCAATCACCGTTAGGACAGCCCAATCCAAGGCACATAGCAAAGTGCTCCGAGCCCGAGTCGGAGTTCCGACTTGGGACACTTTATTTTGAGGCGCCGTCATCAAAATAAGACGCCAAATTACAGCAAAGCGCGTGCATCCAGATAGCGATAGTCCGTCTATACGATACAAAGTGCTATGTCGTCACTACACTCGCACTCTCGGGAGTAGGGTCCGGTACGGCCATCTGGCCCATCTCTACTACATTATCCTTCGCAGGTGTCGGCGGCGCTTGTCCGATGTCATCACCATGGTCTTGGCCTTGCGAGATCTCGTCTACACCTGCACTTAGATCATGATGCTCCGATACATCGCCATTTTGTCTCACGGCCTCGTCACGCTCCTGCCGATCCTCCTCTGTCCACCCAGGCGTCGGCGACGGGGTTGCCTGTATAGGCAACGGCGTTGGCGTCGTCGGCAATTCGCGTTGTTGTTTCTCCACCGGAAGCGGTGTTGGCGAGAGAGGTGAGAGGACCTGCTTGAATCCTCCTCCTCCCTGTTTCTCTTGTGGTGTCACCGGCGCGGGTACAGGAATGGGCGCAGGGACGGGTGGTTGCTGCGTGGTGGCCGATCGTGATAGCATGCCCTTGACCGAGAAGAGCGAGGGACGCTTTGCTGGTGGTGGTGGCACTGCAGCATGGGGCGAACCTAGCGGGACATGGCTGGGAGGTAGAGGTAGCGGCGATGACGGCACGGGCGTGGGAGTCGTCGGACGTGGAGATGTGGGCCCGTTGCCGACTCGCTTATCCCCTACCAGCGTCTCAAGGAGAGCAGTTGGCGCACCTGCCGTTTTCAGCACCGAAAACTTCTCATGTAGGAAATGCGCGTCCGTGAGCAATCTATATTCGAGTAGTCGTGAGCGCTGCGTTGGATAGCGTATAAGAGTGAGCCCACCGCTCTTTCGCCTCCGGTGTTGGGAGGTCGATATTGGTGTACTCTTCAGAGAGCCTGTGGTTGATAGCTGCGAATACCTGAGTCATCACGAACTGCATCCACATCACAGTCTCGTCAGCGGCGTGATGATATAAGGTGATATAGTTCCGTACTTCTACGACCGCGCTGGCGAGGTAACGTGACAGAACTTTGGACAGCGTAACTGTCTCCTTTACCAGCAACTCCATATATTCGTTCACGCCGGGCTTCGCAGGCGGAACATCCCACCTAATCGCGTTGAGGCTCTTGATATGTGCTGTCAGACGGTCACCCATGATCGCAATCAGCTTTGTGTGAATCTCGTTTTGGTGCTCCTGGTAATCCCGCTTCAGCTTGTCAAACTCCACGAGAATGACTGCTTGCTTCTGGGAAAGGTGCCGCCGGAAAGTCTCACGGACGTAGGGTATAAGTGCGATTACTATAGAGAGGGACTGCGAGGCGAGCGCGAGGTGCTTCGCTGTGATGTTTTTGAGTCCGGCAGAACGCATCGCACCAGCACCAAGAACGACTTGACACGTCCGAGAGTTGAAAGCCTTGAGAAACTCAATGATACGTGACATCGTGTCTGTCGTGAGCAAGCTGAGATTTACGATCACTTTGAGGTAGTCAGTGAGGAGAAGTAGCATCTCCTGAGTGGCAGGAACCATGTAGTAGCTCCGTTCCTCGATGCGAAGGTGTTTCTTAGGCGGTGGGGGCGACATTCCATTTGCTCGCGGGTTCGTGCGTGGGGAAGATGGTCGAGGTGACGACGGTCCGCTATCTGAGCCAGGCGCTGGAAGTGAAGATGATGGTGGCTGAAGTGATGATAGCGTCGGGAGAGGCGACGTTGGTGCAGCAACTGGGGCCTCTATCTTGAGGATATACTCATGCGGATCGTGCACCGCGGCATCCAAGATTAGGTTGGTGGCCTGTTGCAACGAGACTGGGACATCCGCTTGTGACCACTGTTCATCTTCAACCAGCTTGGAAGACTGAGTGATACGAGACTGGTGGAACGCCTGGAGGAACGACTTGGCCTATTCAACCAAGTTAGTCTCAGCTCTTTTTTCGAGACGAAGGCTCCCGTGTAAATTACCTGGCTGACGATTACGCCGCGAAGACCAACAATCATCCTCCTGCAGATGACCTCACAGCGGACCACAAAGTTCCAGCATTCATTGAACACGTCGACGAATTCGCGTAAATCTAACTTAACGTGTTGGTCTGCTCGTGTAGAAATAACTCGTGATGTCAAAATGTTTGCTGATTCCGCAGAGGAGGAGAGCGTGTCGAATAGAGAATCATGTATTGCCGTGAGCTCCGATGGAACCGCTGGTGGTCTAGGGATGTAAATCAGCAAGTTTATTGTGACACATGCCTTGGTAACAAACCGTAAGCCCTCGATGACTTCGGTTATGCTGCTGTTTAGAACCTGTAGACCTTCAATCGAGTTCAACAGGTCCGACAGAACCAAACGGAGGATGACCAGGAATTCTTGGTGCGTCATTGACCGTAGCGAAAGTATCCAACTGGAGATTACAATGAACGACGGCACAGGAGACGCAATCAAAGAACGGACCTTGCGTCAGTGGATTCCTTCTGCGGGTCATCCCTGGTGTCGAATGAGGGTATATGCTGGGATGTGAAACTAACTCAGTCCACGCCAAGTCTAATAACAACGGGCACACCTGCCGCACAACCCCTTGTACCTCACCGAGCACAACGCTCCTCCAATCTGCAATGCTCTCTCTCAAACTCTTTGTCCGTACAAGATTTTGAATCAAAGACCGTAGTCTATCGCGTACGTCCGTCGAGTCATTCGATGATGACCTGCTCCTATGTATTCTGTCAACAAGGTCGGTCTTCATCACGGCTACCAGATCTGAGGTGAGTGATGCTGTGATCTCTTGGGTGAGCGTATGCAGCTGGCTCGGTAGTGCTGAGAACGCCTTGAGTTTCGATAATGGGATCTCCAGCACCGCTGTTGCAGAAACGCGCTCCTCTTCCTCTTTCGTACCGTTGGTAAGTTCCTCTTCAGCGACAGAGGGCAACATGGCTGCACCCTCCAGTGGAGGTGCGGCCGGTGCGGCCGGACCGTCCCATAAAGTGCGCAGCTCGTCAACGCCATCGAGCGCGGCGGACCACTGTCCATTGTCAACAAGCTCACGTACGATGCGAACAGTCTCGACGACGCTGCGGACAGCACGGACTCCCGCTTGTACCTCCTTCAAGTGCGCGAGCCGCACCTCGCGCTGCACGCCGTACAGCCCGCGACGTGCGCCGTTCTCGCTGACGTCGTTCAACTGAGTGCGTAGTTCTTGTACGTGCGTGAGGCAAAGCGCAGACTCGGCCTGGAGTTTTTGAAGATTGGACAGTGCGGCAAAGAAGGGTGCTGTGCGACGTGCGATCTCAAGCACAAGATGCTGCTCGATCGTATCGGCGTGGTGTGAGAGCTTTTCGAGAAGGGGGAGAGAGTGGGCCAAGGTAGACGGGTCATGAAGACTCGTCGGGGATATCGGATGAGAGGACGAGGGTACTTCGGCGACGGTATCAAAGGTGTGGGGATCACCGAGGTCAAAGTCGGATTTAAAGAATACTTCTGGGATTGAAGAGAGAGGTGGAAGTGATTTGGGAGTGCCTGAAGTATGATGGACATCGGGTTGATTATCGAATTCTGTTATTGAATCTTCGAGCTGCAGTGGACCCACACGACCAAGTTGTACGTTATGTTGAAAAGCTTCCCATTCCGGGCCGATCGCACGGACATAAGGGTCAAAGTCTTTTCGGCGGACGCGGGGAAGTTCCGCACGCGGTGCAGAGGGCACGGGAGCGTGAGCCTTTGGCGGTGCTGATTTCTTGTGGGGGTTGTTAACGACCGTGGAAATGGCTGTAAGATGTGAGCCCCTGGTTCCAACGACGCCACATCACAGCAGATGAGGCCACATACCATGAAAACCGTGTTTCGCACTGCTCCACTGAGACGGAATTGAACCAAGCTGTACGCTGGCGACAGATGATGATGCACCGTATATGTCTACTTTCGGGGTTGAAGAAAAGTAGTCGCCCCGCCCCTCAGTAGTTTCGGAAACGCTGCGTGGGCCCGGGCGACGTGACGAAGGATCCCAGTCGAATCGAAATGCAGATGGGCGTGCAGTCGGCAAGTCTGGAAGGGCACTCGCTGGGCTGGCCGGACGGGAAGGGCTTGAGGTGTAGTCGGACATGGCAGTTCGGTGAAGTACGGTGTGTTCTTCTTCACCCATGACAGCTTGAGTTGGCGTATAAAAAGGCGTACAGGCGAGTTATCAGTTATTCTCGTGGTATAAACCAGTCTAGGGCCCGGTCTTCAATACGGGCAGTCTTGCTTGATGTTATGTTAGCATATATACATTTGCAACAGAACGTAGCCCCAACCTTTGAGGAGTTGATTATGTAATCCAATCAGCCCCAGTGACCTGCGAAAAAAAATAAAGAAAAAAAAAACAAATATTTATGGCCACGACGACGCTTGCCGTGCCTCAGACCTTGGTGAAGCTCTTTGCCTACTTTCCGTTCAAGACCTATCCTCCATCCAAGCCGGAAAAAGTTCCAATCGTTAGCCCGATACTCTGGATACATCCACCACTCTCATCGGTGCTAGGCCAAGAGAGCACTCTTAGTACAGATATCGAGTGCCTCAAGTGGCAAGCACACATCGCACTCAGAGGATTTCGCGATTTTTCCGTTAGATGGGACATTTCGCAGGACGGTGCACTCGACGGCCGTCTACCCAACTTGCAAATACCATCTGGCGATGCGGACAGCACATTACTAGCAGCTCACAACATCCCGACGTGGATCGACGAAAACGTCGGAGCACTCGATGAATTGGAAGGCTACAAGGACGTCGAGTCGAGAGACGAAAGTCATGCTTGGATTGCACTACTTGAAGGCGATATCCATGCAGCGCTTGTGAGCCTTTTCAACCTCACCCTTGCGGCACTTTATTTACAACCTCCAAATAGGCATTGGCCCAACCTCTACCTTCTTTCTTCTATCATAATGTCCTCCAGCTACCCCCAGCTACCACGCAACGGCCCGTCGAAACCATCCTCACCCCACCATCCGCACCACTTTCTGGCTTCTCGTCACCACTTCCTCCCTATGGGGTGCATTTCTCCCCGAATGTCATCACCTCTCGCTACCGCGATGCAATCTCTGCCCTTTCTGAGCGTCTAGGGCAAGACGAATGGTTTCTCGGTTCCGCGTGCGTGATTCCTCTGGCTTTACTACACGCGTCATTGCTGACCTAATGGGCAGTGGCCCTACTGCTCTCGACGCCGCCGCTTTTGCGTATCTTCACGTACTGCTACACGCAGAAGACGACTTGCGGATAGAAGTGGCGCGTCGAGTCAATCTCATTCACTGGGAGCGACGTGTCCACGAACAAGTCTGCGCTGCGTTTGTGCCGTATAGATCTACCTAATGATTACTGTCGTTTTCAATTAGAACCGGCCGCCGTAAATGGTCTGTGTGCGCGACTGAACCGCTTTGGCCTTCACTAGCATTTCCGCTTTGACCGGACGTGATTTCCTAGTCGTCACAACTCCTTACCCTGAATGTCACCACCCTTTTGGTAGCTGACGCTCTACCTCTCTATCAAGAACACTCTTGGGTTGCGAATGATACTGATTCTGTTGTTTATCAACTCAGCATGGAAGATCGTCCACCTACACGATATCTCATGCGTGCTGTCGGCCCGCCTCGCCCCTATCATGATCAGAGGAACTAAGCCGGACCTAATTGCAAGGCAATGATTTAAGCCCCACACTTTTCTTCACGCTCGTTCGATCTATTCCCGACCCAAAGAGTCAAACGACCTTGGTTCGCACGAGCTTGGCCAACGCCACCGTCTTCACCCTGTCCACAATCATCATCAAACCCAGTCATTCACTCAATTCCACTTTACGTTGCGCCGGACCGGCCCATCCACTACACTCTTAAATTACATGCAATTTGCCGGTGGCAGTTTGATATTCCTTGTCTTCGCGCTTCTTGCACTTGCTAGGTGAGGATAATTATACGCTCTTGTCCGTCTCTACTGCTGTCCTCGCGAATACTGACAAGGAGGCGTGTCTACGTGTACAATTGACGTGACAGCGGCGATAATGCGCGCCGTAAGCAACGCAGCGCTGGGAACCTCCCCTCCGCCGCTCTCTGCCTCCCACAGTATCTCGACGGTGTTCCCCAGAACAGCGATCCCTCGAGGTACCTGCGCCTCCCGAACGAGGGCATGCCCGTCTCCGCTGCTGGTGACTCTGGCGGCGGTGGTCCTGTGCCCGTGCTCGCCATCAGCCTGATTGCGCTGCTTTGGGTGTGGATATTTGATGGGGCGATGCAAGTATCTCGACTTCGCAAAGTGGCACAAGGGAGGGGGTTAGTGCGGAATGCCGGCTGTCGGTGTCGGGTGTGCACACTTCGAACGCAGGCGCGAGGCCAACCACTCCACGACGTTGGTGATGGTGGCGTGAGAATGTCGAGCCCAGCCGAGGAACTTGAACGGGGGAAATCGTAGCGCCTTTTCTGTTTTACTTCATGGGTTCTATTTCGCTTCTTCGTGTGTTATGAGACCCGGAAACATCCTCCATTTTGCGGTCTTCATGTCCGTGTGCAGTTCTCACGGCTGAAACTACTACTATAGTAACGCGAGCTTCTCATCCTTCGCTTGAGTAAGATTCGGTGCATCTGCCGGAGGTAAAAGAAAAGTGGGCGTACACATTTACATCCATTTCAATCTGTGGAGGGGATTATGAAATAGTCATGACATATGGGCATGACTAAAGAACGTGTCGAGATGCACATCTTGTGGGGTGTTCTGCACGACGCTCTTAATGTGCGATCTGTGAGCGTGGAGGGCGTCACTTTGCACGAGTCTTCATTATACTACATTTGTTCCCCATGATGTTTTTGTGTGTGTCTACTGCCATACTTCAGACTCAGCGGCTCTTTGGGGCTTTCACTTGTTTCGCAGGTGAGAAGCTCTCTTTTTGTTTTGGAACCGCAGCAGCAAAGACTCGGAGTTTCAAAGCGATTCATCCAAAAAAAACGTAGAAATGCTCTTATCTTTTTTATTTATTAAAATTCTTCCTGCACGAATTATCCTGTTGTTCAAACAGTCTATCTCCTCAACGGTTGTGAAGCGATGAGACTAGATGAGTGAGACGTCCAGGGCTCACAAGGATACCAGAAACACGTATTCCCCCTCAGGTGGGTGGCGGGATGAGTGGCGGAGCGTTGCGGAGGCGTTCCCAACGTACCCATCCATGCCATGGGCACGCGAGCTCAGTAAACTGGAAAGTGAGGCGACGCCGTTGCTACAGTAAGCAATGCTACATAACTCTCGAGAGTCGAATCCAGGGTTAGCCACGTCAAGCAGTGTTATCGCGCCTCTTACTTGGCGAAGTGATCAGTTACCCGCCCTTAGGCCTTAGGATCCGTCCGTCCGTTCCAGCATACAATTTCTGTCAAAAAAATATGTGGAGAACTGTATGTCTCTAAATGTTCTAGGCTAATTTTGTAAACGGTTACAGTAAGCGAGAAATTTATAGCGATCGAATGAGGGGGCAGGCACGTAGGCACAATGGAGATGGCCCCTCCATCACAGACTGCCGGGCGGCGGGCGCTTTGATGCCCGGTCAGAGGGCATTGCCGGATGAGTCCATATATGGTAGGTCCGTTATTCCGAATCGGGTGCTTTCAGGGCCATCCGGGGTAGGCGATGTCCGACTCTCCGTAACAAAAGCAAGAAAAGGAAAAACATGTTGCTCTGTTGGTATGTGTGGCGGTGTGCATGTGGAAGGGTTATTTTGAGATTCCTGCTATGAGACGACGAGATCTGATTTGTGTCTCGCGTCAGAAAACTTTCGATCGTATGGTGATTATCGTGACGCAGGAAGGCTGAGGAAACACACGACTGCACGCCCCGTGACGATCAAAGAAATCACAATCCTCATTTTTAAAATTGAGCCGGAATAGAGGCCAGACACAGGTGCCGTGAAAGTATAAAAACTGTGTCTTCCGTTCCTTGTAAAAACTATCAAGCCCGGTTGCGCCCCCCCCCCCTTCCTCCATTCTTTACTTTTTTTTCTGTGCTGGTCACATCCTGAACCGCCCTTTCATTCATTGTAACCAAAGTACCGACACGATGCGTTTCTCAGATTTTGTATTTTCTATCGCTCTTGCTGCAGTGGTCTCCGCCGGTGTCGTGGACCGTCGCGCGGCCTTCTCCTTGAAGAATGGTCAAGATGCGCAGGCGCTCAATAAAAAATTCCAGAGCCTGACTCCGAACTCGCCATGCACGAGCGGAGAAGAGGCGTGCGTCAACGGCAAGCTCGCACAGTGCGTCGGCAACAAATTTGCAATCACTCCCTGCTCTGCCACATTGCAATGCTTCGCACTGCCATTGGTGAACAAGCCCGGAACGAGGTGCGCGTCATCACGTGACAACGGTTTTGTTTCCACCTGCTGAACACGCGAGCACAGCATCACATGCGATACCAATCAAGATGCTCAGAGTCGCATTGCGGCCACTGGTGCTCAAGGCGGCATAACTGGTAAACGCGATCTCCATTCACGGTGCGGATCCGTATTTCTTGCCTTCATCGGTCTTCGACTCGGAGCTTACATGTTGCCCGATAGTGCGAACCCACCCGCTCCACCCGCATGTCCAAAGACGACGCGAAGGGATTTCACGCCAACCGAGTCTAACCTGCTGAAGCGTATCGCCCAGACCGACCTGGTAGCAGTGGCGCAGAGCTGGCAAAACCTGTGCGTGGCTAGCGGTGGCCCGCGAAGCCCAGGACCCGACCCGTGTGTGCAGCTAGCGGGTCAGAACGGGATATCCTCACTGCTGGCGGGTGCGGATGCATGCGCGCAGCAGGATAACGCAGATGCGATGATCGATTTTGCCAAGAAGCCTGGTATCAAGAATCAGCAGGCACTCATCGCTAACGCGATCGCGTACCGCAAGCACCCGCGCAACGCACTCAACATCAACGGTGTCACTCCCTCCACGCCCTTCTGTCAGAGGGCCCCGCGCAACCCGGAGCTGAAAGGTGTCGTCAATGGCCAGCTCAAGGGTGTCGACCCCGGACTTTTCGGCGGCCCCAATTCTGCCGTCGTTCCATTTGGCGCCGGTGAGTTCGGTTCTTCTTTTCCATCCTGCCCAGAAATGGGAACAGGTACGAAAATGTGGACCAGTTCGCTGATTGTTTGTCGTTTGACCCGTTACAGCTGGGACCTGCCCGTTCGGCCAGACCGCCAACGTGGCTACTTGCGCCTGCCATTGATATCTATCTTGAAGGACTGGAACAAAAGAGAGGAGAAGTAGAATGACTACCGCTATTCGCCATTGTTAAATTCTATACCCTTCTGTCTAAAGTAGGAATTTCATGTTGTATTTGGGCCTTTTTTTTAGTACTGTGCACTCGGGAAGGGTGAGGTTTTAATACTGCCGAGATACCCGAATCCCGTGGGCATTACACAGATTTGTGAAGTTGATGTTCCGTGGCATACATGGCAGAGCTAGTTGCGATAGCCAAGTTAGGCTCGGAGACAGCGGTTCAAGGTTGACTCACCAGAGATAGTGTAGACTGAAAGGAACACTGAGACGAAACCAAAGTTTGAACAAGTAGCTCCCTTCAACTTGAAGGACCAGGTACTACGTCAATAAGTTAAGTTGAGAGTGCGGGCATCGTGAGCATCAACGGTTTCGAGGTAAACGAAGATGGGCAGTCAAAGACCCAATCTGAGGGGGTTTCGAACTTGATATCGATATTAAACTCCCTGGCCCAACACTGGTTCGACAACGTTACACATGTGTAAAACTAGACGGTACCAAGTAGTCCTAAAGACTTGTTAATCCGTCCGGTTTCCATCTCTCGGTAGTAGCCCCAGGAGAACAGCTTGACGTTGTTGGACGTTCAAGTTGGCGATGGCGATGTCAACGGGCTAAGTAGCATCACGTGATAAAAGCGGTTATGGTCACTTGATGATTTTCATATCTCACACCGTGGATCTCAACCATTGACATCCGCGTCATGGCCAAGTAATGTATGGGCTTAATGTTTCTCTCTTTGTAGTCGCGATGATACCAGCCCAAGAACCCAGACCTCCCGTTACCATGCCGGTTACTAGATTATTTCGACTTCAGAACGCCCGCCTCACTCGTTCAAGTTGTTCTACATAGTATCGAACTATTGTGCTCATGGGGGTTCATCTGCATCAGGAAGCTTAAAACCTAAGTCACCTCCAAACAGATGTAATGTACAAGGCATTCTCTCTCTCTGGGTGCTTGTATTGACAGTTTCACCGTGGTCCAGAAACTCATCAAGACAAAATTATGACGCCAAATGTATCAGATCCCATGCTTGGTTGTTATGGGAGGCCCGCGCTGTGTCATTATACTGTGACAGTTGTGCGGTACGTGAATCTACATGGCGCCGTCACGGTTCAGGAGTAACCATTGTTACCACACCCAGATTACGAGCTCGCGAAGTTAACACCAGCCGGCTATCACCTTCGTTGTCCAACACAGTCCGTAGCAATTATTTAGCACAGCGACACCTATGTGGCGTTGCATTCCAGACTCCAGCGTTCGATGGCACATCCTGCACGTGGGCACTTCAGTGCGTGGTGTTCAAATGAGAGCTCCACGAGTCACGACACACACTTCGTGATGCTCATTATGCTGCATTCAATAAACTTGGAATTTTCGGTGATCTACGTATTTATGTCCGCGCCGACTATGCATCAGCAACGCGGCGTTGAGACTACAGGTTTTTTCCGCAAAATCCGGAGCCTAGATCACGTCGCTATTGAGCGCTCACTGGTCATATAAATGACGCGTTCTCCAACTGGCCATGCCTGTGGTAGACCTGGAAGTGAGTGATGTCGTCCTTGTCGACTTGTTTATCTAATTGGAGTAGTGCCTTCAGGGAATTGAAGCCTGTCTGAGGATCGTATGTGCTTCTAAGGGAGAACGTGATAGTGACAGTGGTTCTCTCTTGCATAGATAATGGGGATGCTTCCAGCATCAGAATAATTGGTCGAAACCCCTTGACATGAAGAGAAAAAAAGGGACACAGGCAGGGCATTTGAGGGGATATTCCTCGTTGTCCATCTCCGTCCCTTGCCGAACATGTCTGGACGTTTCATCCAGTATTTCGGGTAATTCATCCAGCTCTCTCCAGAAACTCGCCGGAAAGCAGAGATTCGGTTTCCTGCTGGCAATTATGATAAGCTATCAAAAGCTGTGTGGCCGCATCAGACTACTTGAGGAGCCGTGATGCCTCGGACAGGTGGAAGATAGGCTTGTTCGACAGACTGACAAAGACGCAGGTGCCGCAGCGCGCGGATCAATGTGTTATTTTGCTAGTACTCTACGATCACGAGTAGGAATGGAGTCATCGTGAAATGAAGGCTTACTGTATACGCGCAAATGCACTAAATGAACTCGGACCACCATGTGACTCGGACCACCCCTGCATGTGACGGCGTTCAAGATTGGTGGCTGTGAACTCATATAGATACGTAGCATGTCCGAGTCAGCCATAACCTTTTCGCATTTGTAATTGGACTAATGCATACTACATTTTCAGGTTCATTGCTAATAATTGCAGTTGCTCCATTGGTGCCAGAGTGCCAGAGCTATTATGCGAATTTGGATATGCGCGGTCGTCATCCGGGCTAGCTTCTCCAATGTATAGACTTTTGGTATCTCCGTTCCCTTAAGGATAGTACTTTCAGAGCTATCCATGGCCGGACCTCATCGCGATGGATATGCCTTCCCGGCGTACCTATAAAATACTCCATACAGTGAGTGTCACATCTCAGTCTTGGAGCCTAGGCATTCCTCCCCATCTAACCCACCCATCTTCCATGTCTCACCTCCCCCACTGTCCATCCAGTTTGGCATTATGTGGCGATGGTGCCCATCATGAATCCCTGGTGTCGGATGGCAAGTTTGAGGCGGGACTTCTCTCTCCCCCAGTATCAAGCGCGGCAGTTTCTGCCGTCCATCTTCACGAAGCTACTTTTCCAACCCAAACTCAAACCCTTACAAGTTTTGTTGGAGAGGAGACTGCCAAAGATCGTACTGATTTGACCTCTTCTCAACCTTTGACTACAGTCCGAGTTTTGATGATACACATTGGGTAATACACCTTCAAGTTATGGATAAAACAGTCCTTGGGTTAATCTCACTCTCAGTGCCGCTTTAACGTTGTTCCTTGCGACAACTGACGCGGTATGTGATCCGAGTCGAACCCTGTGCTACTTGTCTTACTCATTGATACGTAGACAATTGTTTCTACGTGCTTGCCGACTATCATTCAAACGCTTGATGGTTCACAGGCTGAATTTACTTGGATTGGCGTAGCATATTTGCTCAGTCAGACAGCATGTCAGCCACTTTACGGAAGACTATCTGACCTCCTCGGAAGGAAGGTGAGCGAGTTAGATTTGGGCCAGAAAGAGACTAGGCTACACCTAACTTTGCACTAGTCTGTCCTTTTCTCCAGCATCGTCTTGTTTGGTCTCGGTTCCTTATTATGTGGTGCTGCTCGAGTGCGTAATCAACCAGAGATCGCCTCCTTGTGATGATATTTTCCCAGGACTTACAATGGCTAATTGCTGCACGTGCATTGTCCGGCGTAGGCGGTGGAGGAATAGTTAGCTCCGTCTGGGTGATTACTACAGAAATCGTGGAGGTCCCCAAAAGGGCAAAGTGGTCCCAGGTCTTGAGCATCACTTGGAGCTGCTCAGCTCTCGCAGGCCCGGTGCTTGGCGGCGTATTTAGCAGTAAGTCACAATTCCTTAACCTCGTCGGTGATAGATCACGTGATATGAAGGTTCTTCCTTTCTAAGCTGGAGATGGGCGTGTACGTAACTCGCCTCAGGCTGCAGTTTGGCAACTTGAAGCTGTCATATCTAATCCGCACATTAGTTTATCTCAACGTTCCCATTTGTTGCATGGGCGCTCTTGTACTGGCCCTATCACTTAACGGAATCGAGTTGGCAGCTTCAGAGGGTGCCTCTTGGGAAGACTTCCTTCACAAATTTGACTTTGTTGGCTTGTAGGGGAAATTTACCAGCACTCGCTCGTTCACACCAGCTCACAAGGAAACAGACTACTGTTTATTGGTAGCACCTCTTGCATTATCGTGGGACTTAGCCTCGCGAGTTCTCGTGGCTGTGAGCACCAACATTTATACCTGCTTGCTGAAACAAAATGCGCCGATCCAGGGACGGCGCCACTAACGCTTATATTGATCACCATGGGCCCTAGCCTGTTAATCTCTGCTGGCGTCTATGAACTTTGGACAACACGCAATGCTTTATTCCCTCGGGCAATCTTCAACAACGTCAATATTAGTGCGTCGTGCCCTGTTTTCCTTTTTTTCCTTTCCTGATGAACCCCTAGTCATTCTCCTCATCGTCAGCTTCCTTCAAAATGTCGCATTTAACTCTGGAACATTTTATCTAACTTTATACTACCAGGTCCGTAGCTGTATCCGCTCATCAGAATATGCGGCCCATTCCTATCTTAGACTGTCAACGTGCCAATCTCAACTCTTCATGCCGGAGTCATGCTCCTTCCGTACTCTTTGGGGTCATCTTTAGCATCAATTCCTGCTACCTGGCTCATAGGCGCCATTCAGAGGCGTACGCACAACACCGTTGGCCAAAAGTGGGTCATCTCTTCGGGGTTACTCATCGCTACTACAGGATTTGGTGCGTGTTATTACAGTTTCCTTTCGTGCGTGTATCCCGCCGCTTGCACCCGCTCATTCCTTATCCAGCACTTCTGTGCCTCCTCGGTGAACATACGCGAACTATAATGCAATCATTCCTCCCGCTTTTGGGAGGCTTCGGCCTAGGAATGCTGAACCATGCCCCCTATCAATCCCTTACGAGTGCTTTACCTCCCAAAGAATTGGCAGCAGGAACTGGCGCTTTCTTCCTCGTTCGTTTCACAGGTGCAACTGTTGGCCTGGCACGTTTATGTATTGATGTATATCTCCTTTGACTTGACGTGACTTGTTCCCAGTCCGTTGCCGGTGCGATATACCAAAGCAAGATGTCCCATACTACTTTGCGTGGGGCGTCCCTGGCATCGTACTCTGCCTCTACGAACTTAAATCAGGTTCCCATCACCATAGACGCATTTCGGGTAGGTGGCAGTCACGACTCACGACGTCGATTTATCCGTATATTCAACTCTCGACACAGAATGTCTGGACCATGTGTGCACCTTCTTTAGCAAGTGCTTTGCTCGTACGTTGAATTTTAGTGATATACAGCAGAGACCCTGACGTCACGTTTTCAATCGCAGCTGTCCCTCTTCTTGCGCCCAACACCGTTGTTTTCCGCATCTACACCTCCAAGCTCAGACACATCTCAATCAGACGCTAATAGATAGAACATGAAATAACCAGGACACTACTAATAATCCGGGTGGGCATGTGTCAGCTTACTATAGAGCAACTTGTAGACTGTCACCCTCACAGACATTTTCGCCTAATTTGTGATATCCTCTGTTCAAAGCATTGTCTGACAGATGGAAAGATGCGGTCCCCACAGATTTGGGTGCACATGGAAGTTCGCTGGACTGTAAGACACGAAACTCACGGGCGGTTCAACGAGGGCTCCGTAAAGCCCGAACCACCCGGTCAGGTGCGACAAATGCCCCGGATTGATCGCAGGACCCCCCCAGCGCTGCTGCAGTGACGCAATATGACCTGGGGGCTATACAGTCAAGCGTCGCAAGCACTAAAGCGGTTCCAAAGGGACAGGGAGAGTTCCCTGTTATGAACTTGGAGACTCTATACTCGGCTGTGAGATGTTTGGAGGTGACAACGCATAATTACGTATTGCCACCATACATGGTATACACACCGAAGGAGTTGCGCCTTTTGGGTAGAATACTGTATGATACGGGGCAGGTACGTTTCATTCATGAAACAGACGGTTAATTTCAATCAGGCAATTCTCCATAGTAACGATTGGTAATCTCATCTTCCGTTACGCTGATTCTGTCGGCACCTCTCCCGTTCCTGGAGTCGGACGCTTAGGTGACACTTTGGTTTGGCGTTGGATGGGCCATTTTTTTCAGCAAGGCATCCTTATACTTTATTGCTTTTATTTCGTTTAGAGGGTAAATCTGACGGACAGACGAGCAAGTACACGTCCAGGCGGACAAGTTTAGCGGGAAGAAAATGACACGTCTTAGGTGAAAGGTGAGGAATGTGGCCTAGGTAACGGTGGATGAGATAGGGGTAAAGGAGTAGTGAGAATATGCGTGGCCAGGACAGATGATCTCGACCAAAAATGTGGCGGAGGAGGGGACTGGGGGACACCTTGAAAGGAACGAATGAGTTGTGGCCTGAGTGGATGGTTCTGACAGCGAAGAGAGCATGGAACTGAAAAGGCATGCCGCGCACTCATAAGTTAGACATTACAGCACCGCAATTGCAAGGTTAAAAGGCCAAAGAAAATCCTCAGACTGCTACAGTGTAATTCCTTAGCCAAGTCACGTCGGTGTTCTCAGACAAGGACGGTTGCAGCCGCGTTATGGACTCAACCTCTCAAACAACCTAGATGTTCTCGACTTCGTAGGATCTACTCACTCGCGCCTCATGTCCCCCGCCGTTACCCGCCTCCTCAAAGTCTCGGAATAGGGCGGATCAGTAGTGCTCAGGTTAGGGAAGTGCAAGCGAGCTTATTTTACTCTACATATTTTCATGATCAATTTGATAGATCTTTCCCCTCACAGTCCTCAGAGCGTACAATCACCCCCGCCTCAATGCCTTCCCTGGTAAAAAAAAAAGGTGATGTTATGTCACTGTGATCATGGGGACGAGAACCTGGATGGGCAGTGCATTGCCTCACCCTCGTCTGATTGCACAATCATCGTGTGGGATGTCGCAACAGGAAATATCGTTGCGGGCCTGTTTACTGGTCACCTGTGTTTAGTCAACTCTGTTTCCTTCTCACCGGACGGGAAACGCGTTGCCTCAATCTCATATGATGAAACAGTCTTTCCGTTTGCAAGTTACGTCGTCGGTTGGTTGTACATCCTTGTCAAGGTTCATTCAGAGTTCCAAGTCATGGGACATTATCGGCATACTAGATGCCTCAACGGAGAGGCCGCAGTGGGCTCGTTTACTGGACCTACTGGCGAGTTAATCACATCCAAGTCCGAGGCATTCTCACCAGATGGGCAGTATATTGCCTCGGGCTCAGAAGATGGCGTAATCCGCATGTGGGATGTCACAATAGGAGAGGCAGCGAACCCATCACAAATAACTGAATACCAGCTCCCTCAACACTGCTGCATTCTCACCAGATGAGCGGTGTATCTCAGTCTCGGGCAATTGCATGCGTAGTTCATGTGGGGAAGGTCACAACTGAACATTTCACAGACCAATCCCAGTCGACATGGATGGTTGATATATGGGGAAGACAGGGCACTTATTTTATGGATTCTTCACTGGCAGTGTCTTCATAGACCAAGAACTATCTGGATCACAGGTGAACACAAACTTGGCTTGATCTAGTGCACAATCAAATTGGGTTACAGTATACAGTATGTGTGAGACCCTGTTTCTCTTTTTTCAAACATCATCTTTAGTTACCTTGCTTGCATTGCTTGCAAGGTATCTATGTGGGCATTATCACACCTGGCAGTCTACTGCAGCACAAAGTTGGCACATATCTCTGGAGAAACTAACTTTTGTGCTTAATCTTTGCAGAAGACCCCCCAGCTTTCAGGGAGATCTATATGCTCAAATATTTTTAGATTTTTACCTATCTTATTTGAAGCTACAGTCTATCACAATTTTTTTGAAACTGCCCAGCTTAGCCACAGCAACACTAAGCACAACCACCAAGCTTCAAGGGCCTTATTAGCACGTAAGTGGGTAAGAGAAAAGAGGGGATGAAGACAGGAAAAAGTTGAATCAAGTCAATTGGGGTTAAAGCCAAAGCTGGGGTATGAGCTACCAGCTGAGGCCTACTTATACAAGTACTGCTAATTGTTCTACCCAAAGGTGCAAAACAATAAGAGTAGGTTCAAGACAATAGAACACAAGAACAATAGAGACATCAAAACAATAACACTGGACACAAACAATAGGGACAGGGAGAATAATAGAGAACTCAGATAATAGATCAGTCAGCACTATCATGTAATCCTAGTGGAAAGGGTGTCATCAAAGAAGAGTAAGCATACTGGGGAATCATAAGGTCCAACGTGTCCTGATTCCATAACAGCTGTGGGGAGAGGACAATCAGTTATAAAGACAGGTACTAGCAAAAAGTGAAATGAAGAGCATTGATGAGGATCCATCAAAATTGACCCAGACACCTGACAATCAGTCCATTCCTGTGAGATGGACAATGAAAGGGTGATTGGAATGCTGGCGTGAGTAAATGAATGGCTGTATTGCTTGCCGTGTGGATGTAGAGCTGGATGGAAGGTAGAGATGGTGCAGCATAGGCAACACATCCATGGCCCTTTCCCCAGTGAGCTCTTGCAGTGCAGATCCAATAATCTCAGCCAGTTTGGGTAGGACTAGTATAGACATGTGTTGCAAAGCTGAAAATGCATGGAAGAGATGCAGCCATTGGGAGTTATCCACGTAGTCTTTCCAAACCATTCCATTCTCGTAGTTAGCGCGATTGTTGTAGATGCGAAGCCGTTCTACATTGGATAAGAAAGGCGAAATCTTGCTGCATATTTGAGCTACACACGCAACTTGCCAATCCAACGCATGGCACGATATCACGATAGATAGAGATGCCCGATGTCCCTTCGCTCCCGTTGGATAATGATAAGACAAGTCGATGGAGACGTTTTTATCATCGAAGTTCAGGTTCGCATCCTCGAAGAACCCGCGAAGGATCTGCGTGCGACCGATAAACTGCAGGAAATGTGGAATGTCAAAATCGAGGCGATTGAAGAACCGTGTGAAGACGAAAATAATAGCAGGAGTGTCGATCCAAGCCACAAGGTCCTCAAAGTATTCGCTAGGGCCATGGAACTCCAAACGGGTGAGAGCGGGGAGGATAACGCGTGTGAATGAAGAGGGAGCCTGAGGTCTATTTGTTGTATCAGGACGAGAAGCCGGAGATCTGAATCTAATGTCAACGACTTTAAGCTGGGTCAATGTGGATAGGGCTGTGGCCATAGCTTCGGGTGAAAAGTAACCGGTATTGGGTATGTTCCTGAGTTGAACATCGACAAGGTCATGGCAAAATGGAAGCAATTTTGGTAGTGACGGAAATGGAGCACCCCACAAGCTGAGATACTTTAGACGCGGGGCAGATCCACCCAAAAAGGTATCGCGAAGCACAAGTGACGACTCCCGAATATGAAGGCGAAGACTCGTCAAAACTGGATATGGCTTCTTCATCACTTTATAGAGTCGCTTCAATATAGTACTTGTTGCTTCGAGATTGATTTCGGACACGCGATCGCGATGCTGGAGGGCGGCAATAACGTTATTAATAGCTCCTTCCAGAGGGAGTCGCCATATCGATGCATTTATGGTGATAGGAACGGCGCGTGGCCAGACACTTAGCGTCTTCTTCACGGGTGTCGTCGAATTGCATTTGAGTCGCAAATCAAGACGAAGCGGTGATGCAAATACGATGTATCTCCATCTTCTGCACACGTGAACAAGCACATGCCATTTCCGATAGATGGACGGAAATATTTGATAGAAGCCGAAGATGTCCAGGAGGACATTGTCAGGGAGGGCGCCAATTGTCACGCGTGGCCCGGGGAAAGAAATCGGGCCTGCTGCTCGATCCAAGTGAGTGATTGCTTCAGCGGTGGCCTATGGGCGTGAGACGTACCCAGTCGTCTTTGATTAGCACTGTGCGCCTTCCGATGATGCATAATGACCTGTCCCTTCCCTAGCAACTCTTGTTCGTTGAGAAGATGGATAGTCAAATTGGCTATCGAGTGTGACTGTTAGTAGTAGGTCGAAATTCAACTTGGCAAGCACAGAGTTAGCTTAGACTGCTATTGCAGTGAGGGAGCAGAATCTGGACGTACCAGCGAGAAAGAGAACTTTTCAAAAGAGATGACAATTCATCTGAGGGACGTCGGAGGTACAAGGCGCAAGGATCCTAGTATGTGGTCGAGGCCACACGATGCATGTCACATGATTCACGCACACACACAAGGATACGGTCACCCATTCCGGCAGTGATACAGGCCAATATCCACTCTGAGTACCAATAAGTATAATTTAGAATTTATAAGTGTAATGAACGATACAAAGATGTCCCAAATAAGAGGAACATTGGAGGCAGCGTCCATCGCTATGAGCAGCGATAGGGTAATTCTCAGGGCACTTATTAGTTATGCCCAACAGCCGTCGTTACGGGATAGGTGGAGGGACAGGGCTGTACGTACCCTCCCGAATATTCATCTAACTCTGTTCACAAGTCGTCACCCAAACAGATGTTTTGAAGTACTTGCTGACTTGAATCGCTGGAAATAAAGGTCGTTCACGTGCTCGAGGGCGGGACACTGCAACAATATAGCGGTACATCCCCAGTGCAGTCTGAGCGTTTAATTCTTGTTGATGTTTTCGAGACTCATGTCGGTCGTGGTCGCGTAAGTGCTGGAATGGTCGTTACAAATCTGTGATCCGTAGTCTACCATAGTGGAAGCGGTCCCAGAAGTAGTGTGGAGTACGGAGAAAGCAACACACTCACAAACGTCTCGGCTCGTTTTCACGCAGATACCACTTTTTTGTGTGGCATTTAGGGAATGAAAATGAAAGGGCGAACTCAAGATGATGCGGATTAGTTGTCACAATCAAAGTGCCTATGGACAACATAGATCTGTTGAGAGAAAGATGACAGTAAGTTCGTCATAGAAGATCATGTGGACGATTGTGGACGAAGGGATGAGGGGGTGGAGGAAGGGGTGAAGAGTTCCTCGTCCTCCGTGAGATGGAAAGTGACAGGATGTGGAAAGCGATAGGACGATCGGAAAGCCAGCGTGATGAAATGAATGGCCCTATAACTTGCTGCATGGATGCAGAGCGGGGACTCGCACTTAGGTAAAGACCGTGTAGCATAGGTAGCGCGTCCATTGCCCTCTCCCCAGCGAGCTCTCGCAGTGCGGATGCAATAATCTCGCCCAACGTGGGCAGTATCTCCATATGTTGCACAGCAGAAAATGCATGGAAGAGCTTGGGGGTTGTCCACGTAGTCTTTCCAATTTGAAGACGTTAATGCCAGTGGTCCGGCCGGAGTCAGCGACGTGAAGCTGTTTCACGCTGGATAATAACGGTGAAGACTTGCTGCGTATTTGAGCTAGTCACGAAAATTACCAATCCAACGCACGGTACAATATCGCAATAGATAGAGCGATCCGAAATCCTTTCCATCTCGAAAGGTCAGTGTGACCAAAGTTGACGTCGGCGCGCCGGTCAACGAAGTATAGCTTCACGTCTTTGAAGGACCCGCAGATCTGCGTGCGAAAGATAAACTGAACGAATTGTGGAAGGTCAAAAACGAGCTGATTGAAGAACGCCGTGTGGAGGGAGATAATAGGAGTGTCGATCCGAGCCACGAAATCGTGAAAGTATTCGCTAGTGCAGTGGAATAACGGCTTGGTGAGAGTGGGGAGGCTGGGATGACGCGCGCCAATGGGAGCGGAAAGTCTGTTTATTCGTTCAAGGCGAGAAGGGACGGATGCCTTAACCGTACATAGGGTCACATGTGTTACGTAAGTGACATATTTTTGAATGGAGGTTCGAGTTCTCGCTGGCAGTCCACAGACGATGCGGTTGGACGATTAAACAGTACACTCAATATTTTCAACCGCCCGGGAGAACCCTGTTGATATAGCTTCACTAGCATTTTAAGGTTGAGATTATATCACATCAAACTCGGTGAGATAATTATAGATCTTAGAGTTGGAGTGTTTGGGGTGAGGCGAGCAACATCATGATGGGCCTCCGGTCAGTTCGCTACTTTCTCCTGCTCTTCGACCGCTTGCTACGACCTCCACATCTCATATTTTTCATGTCTTGAAAAGGATTTTGTATTACGGAAAAATGTCTACAGTAGTTCGCCGTGGCAATCAACCAAATATTACATGGCCAGTTGTGCCATCAGTGAACGGCTGTTTAGTCGACCTGCCACGGTGTCAGTCCATAACGCGCAATGGCAACCTTGATCTATAATATTTTCCTGGCCTGAGGCACCAAAGTGCGGGCCACCTGCACCAAATACAAGAAGCAGCAGCCTCAGTCAGAGAGCTGCTGTGAAGAGGTGACAGTCACTGGGAGAGGTGTGGAATGTTTATAAAGACAGGTATTAGCAAAAAGCGAAGTGGAGAATATTGATGACCCATCAACATTAACCTAGACTCCTGACAATCAGTCCGTTTCTATGAGATGGACAGTAACAGGGTGATTGGAACGCTGGCAGCGCATGCCGACCACCAGAAGAGGATGGTAGTGTGACATGCAGATAGGCCAAATCCACAATCTGCGAGGCAGTCGACACTCCTTGTGGCCGATATTCGGTCAGGGCCTTGGTCATAGTAAGCGGGAAGTCATTTCGGCTACGCAGTGTGCTTTTGTTTGTTGTTTTTGTTTTGCTCGACGGTAGTACTGAGTTATCAACACTCTCCCCGGTGTCAACAACTCAAGTTGTGCACGATGGCTGTGTAGTTTCGCTGACGCAGGACAACATTTGATTTAGGCAATGATCAATGTGTTTGAGACGCCCGACCATATCACGTTGTGAGTCTGCATCTCTATAAAGACGGGTAGTGAGGCGAAGAAGATAGGGTCACTTTGTGGGTACATCTCACCCAAGATGATGGCCACATGCCTGTCCGCGTTGCCAAAGCTGGAGACCCTCGTTATCAGTTTCGAATCACTGACCCGTCGCCCCCGACGAAGAATCCTGCCACAAACCCGGTTCGTTCTATCCGCTCTCGCTGTGTTGGATTTCAAAGGTGTGAGCGAGTACACTCCCATTGTCCCCCCTTCAAGCCAACAACGTTGGCATTTCTAGTTCTGGATGTTGTTCCTAATTGTACCCTTAACCCTCTGATTATCAAATTTATCAAATCCCCGGCAACGAAGCTCACTTTGGGTCTTTGGGCTGCCCAAGACAGTCAGGATGACGGCAACCGCAATCGTAATGAGAAAAACTCTCAATAAATTACTTTCTGCGGAGCCACGTCACGGCGCCGGTATTACACTACCTAGATCATTCCAACCTTCCTTGGACTTCGATTGGCCCCTGGTGAGTCAATCTGCACACGGACGTGACGCGAACTCTCGTACCGGTCGCGCGATCCGAACACAGTTGCGGCTGTGTGGACTTCGCTGGGTATGTCTCAAGAATGACCTCCGCTTCGGCCGAGCGGACGTCCAGCATGTCAAGAAGAATGTACGTTGTGAATATGTATCGCGTTTCTCGTAGGTATGGTGTACTTGTCATCTGCCCCAGGTGGCTCTATGACGACGTTGAGGATTTGCGGGATGAGTGGAGCAATGGCGCGAGAAAATCATATCACCAAGCGGTGCGGATTCTTCTGTGTCTTTCTGGAAACCCCTTCAATGATCTTGCAACAGAAACTTCAGAAACCCATGGAAACTTAGGGCAACTGTCAGTAGAAAGTGACTAACCGTGTGGCTGGAAACAGTCGGAACCTGGAAACTTTTCCTTTTCTTGCTGATGTCAAATAGCACGTGACACTGCAGGAGCCAGTCGTCATCGAAGTTACGGTCCTCACTCCTCAGACTCCTCAATGAGTCCTCATCGCACCAGATACACAAATTTCAAAAAAAAAAAAAGCATTCACATGATCGCGGTAGCGTCGGCAATGTCATGAGACGCGCCCGGGGATCGCTTGCATCGGTCCGAGATACCTTCAACGGCGGGTCTTCGGAGTCCGGACCGAAGAGAAAGTCACGTGGGATCCGTCTGCGGGTGTTCTTCTCGACTCTTTCCTTGGCGACTCTTTCCCTTGGACTCAGATTTCAAGGTATGGTAGGGTGATGAATGATCCTCGGACTTCGGTTAGAAAGGTCACCGATCTGTTTTCACGGCCGGCAGCCAGCATAGTATATGCGTTACTGGCCCGGACATGTGCCATGATCGCGGCCACGGATAAAACCGTCGATCTGTGCTCTACAACTAGGTTCCTACTTTTTGTTCCGTAGCCGTCTTTGTTGCTCTTGTTGCAAGTGGGCCTTTCCCTCGAACTGCGTTTTGATGAATGGGCAGGTGACATAGGCCCTTTTTTTTTTCGTAATGCGTTCCCGAACCCGACAGATATACATGCGTCATCGGGCGCCTATACAGTATAACTAGTATGATCATATGGCTTCCCGATGCAACCACCTGGAACTCGGTAGACCCTGTCGCGTAGAGGATATATTGATCCTCTGGAGTGGTGTGGAGGGACAGCTTCAGCAGTCGATGCGATACAGTTTCAAAATGCTGAGACCCAGACTGCACAAATCGAGTGCATCGAGTGGCTTATTCGGCTACGCTTTGGATTGAGGTACGATATTATATTTATTTCTTCTACGGTTCCATATGTCAGATTGAAATTTCATGAAAATGAATGGACCTGCAGGTCCAGCACAGTGTCATGTCAAAGTTCCATGGTTGAACTATGTTCATCCATGTGACTACAATCCATTCAGACCTGGCATACTCCAAATTATTATCGGAAGCGTCCAACCATTCCTTAATGACCAAGGGAGGCGGGTACGGCCCCAAATCCGCGTGACGATGTCGACCTCTGTATCTCGTTATAAATCATATATTATGGATCATCACGCCACCCACTCACTGGCACAGAAGACGATGAGCCCTTCAAGTTGTTTTCTTCGCACTGGCAGGTTCCGAGTCCTTCCTGTCCCATTCATTTCGGAGATGAGCTCGATCAATTTCCTTCGGTTCCGAATGAATTGAAAAAACGGCTGCTTGTGAGACTTCTACGTCGACACGTACTGTACTACATAACGTAGACAGGACATCTCATGCACGTAAAAGGACAAGTCAAGGCCATATTTAGGTAGAAAATACATACCTTTGGCGACGGCATCATACCCGAGGCGAAAATTCAATCGTCCTTGTGGATCCTGTCAATACCAGCCAAAGCTTGAAAGTTAGTTTCTCGATCACCTAGTCATAAGATCTTAACTCACGATTGACAAACGAACGAATGACACCGTTTACTATGCCAACTGTGAGTCACGGTCCAGCTGTCAATTGTGCCTCACTGCACTTCACCGATCAGCAGCTAGAGTCCGATGAGCGCCCACTTTCCAAGCCTTGGGATGTCATTTTACCACCTGTGATTCACTTTAAAAAGTCATTCTTACTACATGCAAAGTAATTCATTTTACTTGCTGTATCTACAATCGCGTTGGACTTGCATATAGTACTAACATGTTATTGATTCAGCTGTAAAATCTGCCAACCACAGATATCAAAATTTGCTTGCATTTATTGAGTGACAGTTCTCGGGATTCACTTACCGAGAAATAGGGTGTTTGGCGACTCCCAAGGGAGATGGGCGCCACCACTGTGCACATAACGGATGCGATGGTCGCTAGCTCAGCACGACACGATAGGGTCGAGCACTCCAGGCTCCCCAAGAAGACTCTGAGCTCGGGCGGGAGGTCGCAGGGGTCATTGTCTAGCTGCAGGGGCGTCGGTCAGTGACCATTGCCTTGCCTGTTGTTCGGTTCGTCCCTAACGTTGATTGGGTTTGTCCCAATCGGCGCCCGTAAAGTTTCGGTCCACTTTCTTCCTTGTTCAGAATAGGAACAAACTTGGACCGGTTCGCTGGTGGTTTGGGTCCCTTGAAGCCGGTACCTGCCCCTTCGGCAAGACGGGTCGACGTGGCTACATGTGCCTAATACTCCTGCCCTTGATACCCACGTTTTTTCGTGAAGGACTACAAAGCGAACAAAACGAAAACAAAGTAAGAAAAATCACAAGCCCATCAATCTCAAGGGAGTGGAATCATACCTTTTCTTAGTCGGTCTTTGTTGTGGCCTTGACAGAGGGGCTACAGTAATGAGCATCATGATCGCGAGCTACTGTAGCTTTCGCACAAGATCACGATTGCGTAGTCAATATACCCAAAGAAGGACCTAGATACCGGAATTAGGCCCGAACGTTATACGAATGGCTTGCACCCCCCCTCAAGCCCCATACTGAGAAGAAGCCCAGGGCACTTGTGCGGTGTTTGGATGAGGAGCCACCTACCATACACAACATTGGTAGAGGCGAGCGGTCACCTGCCAGTACTCAGGTCCACCAATACTGAAAGTTAAGTTACTTCGGATGGATCCTCATAACTCCAGCAGATAACTACTGGTAACTAACTAGAGTACTAACCACAGAGAGCATGGCTACGTCATGAGGGAGGAACGAAAGAGAGTTCAACGAACGAACCATTTTTGGTCCCGACGCACATGGGTAAGAAGCTAGACGGATCAAATTGGCACGTGGGTAAGAGGGCCCACCTGACCATCACATGTGCAATGATCAGGTGCAACCGCGACCTGAGTGGTTGGAAATGAACTGATGAGGGATCGAATGCTAGACCAAATTACCTACCTCCGCAGTCATACGCCAAAAAGCAGAGACATGGCGTGTGGGTTCACCACCAGATTGGGTCCGGAGTGCTCTAAAAATGATGAGCCGCCGATTCATCTGGAGGGAAGGGAATATACGAGGTCCGATATAGTGTGTATTCCTATGATGGCATGCACAAGTCATAAAACCAGCAAAGGCGAGCCATGATTTCGTGTCTCACACTTTCCACGCCAATCAGACAGCACCAAGTCCGACTGAGTTGCTTGCTTTGCCAAAAGCTATTGTGCTTAAACGGCTTTGGGACAGAATCAGTCCTCATTTCACGATCCGATCTCCGGTTAAACTGAATCTCATTACCGTTGGCCATCAGGCCCAGGTGAATGGAGCACTGTTAGCGCCGAGTGAAGCTACAAGCTACAAACTCAGCGGACTCATCGTATCTCGTGATCAGCTCACGGGTGACAGATGATCAGCGAATGCAAAAAAATGGTATTGTCAACGAGTTTAGGAGCTGAGCTGCGGTCTACGTATTCGTTGCAAACCATCGTTCCCTTACTTGGCCCGAGGGATAGGTAGCGATATTACCGGTAACGAGATGTGCGAGATTGTGGTGCATGGGCAGCCGGTAACTGCCGGTCGAGGCTAAACCTCAGCTGATTAAGGGCAGATCGGCAGTGGATAAGTCGACTTGAAGGGATCTAGTGGTGCAGTTGACACAGCAAATTGCGTGAGGCGGAGTGAACGGTCTAAGCAGATGACATATGCAAGTGGCTACGGGAGGAGGAAATGAAGACGAAAGTAGCAGAAGTGGGGTCATGATTGCGTAGAAATTTGGCGAAGTAATCGAACGGTAGACGAGGGCCGAAAGGAAGTGATGGTGACGGACCGGGGAATGGAGGGAGGGGGCTGTGAAAGTGAAAGGGGGGTTTACAAAGTAGAAGAAAAAAAAAAAAAGATTGACGGAAGCGGTGTGGACCAACATGCAGTTTGGGCGTTGCGCCAAGTTGGAGGGAAAAAAGGGTGAATACAAAGAAACGTGTTGTCGGGACGAACGTGAGTGAGTGAGGGGGGGAGTTGTCACAGTAGTGTAGTGAAGGATGACGCTCAGGCAAACCCGGCACGAGTCATTATTATTAACCTCGTTGTCATGCGCACATTTAAAATCTTGGGGTCATCCTCTTACCTCTACTTGTCTCCCGCCAACTTTCTTTCCCATTCCCTCCTGTCTCACAATGTTTGACGAGGACTGCTGTCTTCAATGTGGCAAACCCATGCGTGATGACAAGTAATTATCAGTCCCTGAACCATCTATCCTCACATGATCCCTCTCTAACAATCATTACGTCCTCACCCAGCCGTATATACTGCTCCGACGCATGTCAGGCCCTCGACGACTCCTCTCCCTCCCTCTCCACCGCTTCTTCTGCCTGGCCTTCTCCGAGTATCCCTCCCCTTGCAGTAGGTCCCTCACAGGACCCTCCCTCCCTCGCTCTCGGCATGTCTATATCATCTTCCAAGCCTACTTACTCACCGGCCTATCCAATCTGGTATGACGACGAGGACGTTGCCGACGTCCTTTCTGTCCACCCCCCAGAGGATGCTTTTCTACGCCCTTATGACGCATTGTCCTATGCCCGCCGCCCCAGCAGCACCAATACCCATTCGACCATTCCTCTCCTTCATCGCCACTCATCTTCTAGCACAACGAACAGCAGTGCGGGACACAGTGCGATCTCGACAGAAGAGGATTCTGATATATCGGGACCCACTTCCTCTTCGCGCCATCACCGCCGACGTTCATATGGAACTCCATTACGCCCTTCCGCACCGTTGCCCACTCCCGATGCTCCGGACTCTACCATCACTTCTAGAAAACGCAACCGTGCTTCTCTCCCTGCATACTTTTCACTTCTCACTCTTGGTGCGCCACATGCAAAGTCGTCCTTGACAATGTCACCTCCGCGGTCTTCGGCGGACACGGCCCGTGCGCGGCCCTCTCCGACTGACCCCCGTCTTTCTCGCCCGACCGTCGACAGTACGCATGCTGTTGCTGGTCACTCCCCCAACAACGCACCTTTTCTTGCTATGGACCCCGAGGAGTACCGTGGTCGTCGTCGTGAACCAGTCTCTACTTCGCGCCCACGCCTACGCTCACCCTCGCGCTCCCGTTCCCGTTCCCGCTCTCGCTCTTACTCGCGTGAATGGGTGTCCGGTCAAGAGGAAATACGCGGGCGTCGCCGCGTGGACGAGCTCGATGGTTGGGCAACAGATCGTCAATATGGATACGGCCGAGGACGTAGCGGATTACGCGACCGAGCTGAACGGGTGCTTGCGCTCAACGGCCCCCGGAGATGATGTCGATGTCTGGTCCGGCTTCGACACGTCTTCCCCGCCGTTTCTGCATGCATTTCTTGTTTGGTTCTTGTTCATCCCTTCATGCCAACGTCAACGCCCTTCTCGTTCGAACGTCACACAATTGTTGCACGTCACATTGCCGCATTACATCCTCGTCTTCCATTCACTGTAGCATGTTTTGTCCCCCACGTCTCCCTCAAGCCTAGACCAAGCCCCGTCCCTCCTGCCACCTCTCTGAATCACCTCTCAGCTACTGTCTTTCATTTTTTTTTACCTCAGCCAACAGCAACCAAAAAGCCTGCATCCAAAACACGTTCTCATTCATCCCAGTTACGCACGCACGCATCCCTGCGTTGATTATCTATGTATCTATTCCCCTGGCGGTATTTATCTCGCACAAAAAAAATGGATTTTCAAGGGGAGAGCAGGCATTTGCGAATATCGTCGGAGCCAAGAAAAAAGACCGAGCTCGTAGTGAACAATACTTTACCGTACCCGTACAAGTACAAGTACAATCAAATTTTATCAAAAATCGCAACTGTTTCTTTGCAAACGTACCCTAAAATCGCAGTTAGAGTTGTAGAGTCGTCCCAGTCCCCCTTTTATTATTGTAATTAATATGATATTAGCGCGACTTTCCGGGACCACCACATAGAGCATCATGGTGACAGCACAAATGTAATCATGCAGCCACTCGCACAATGATCGGAAAGGACCTTTCCGATGGCGACCGCCGTGGTCTAATTTGCTGGGAAAGCAACTTGAAAGGCATTATGGCGGCCGACGGTGAGTTGGGGGCTACGAGAAGCTGTACGGGCTCCCGGGGATTATGCAAAGACCGACCATTAGGGGGGATTCAACGGCTTGAGAATGCAAACCATTTGAGCTTCCCGCCCCCCCACAGCCACAGGTGATCCATGAGGAAGAGGTCATGAATTTGCCGCCGAGGGGACGAAAACTGCGGAAAAAGGAGGAAGGGGGGTTCCCTCTCCTGACTAGGCCTCCACCCCACAATTTCTTAGTTCATCTTCTAGTTTGTATGTAATGGTGGCTTGGGGTGCTAAACTAAAAAGAATACGGTAACTTTATCTGGTTCAAAAAATATATATATTATTTTTAATATATAAGTTACGCTTCGAGAATCGAGAGAAAACATGAATTACAGGTAGGCGAGGAGAGGGGGGGAAAAAAGGCGCCCACTTGCTGCTATTCGGATCGATCCGGTGTTCGAGCGCCCGTTCGAACTTCGAACTATAACTTAACTTAGACCGCCCATTTCCTAGGCCCAGAGACCATCGATGAGGGGAGGGGAGGGGGAGGTTAGCAAAGGGGGGATCATCACCTTCACACCAATTTCCACGTTTTTTCTTTTTTTTTCTTTTTTCGCGTTTCACATCCAAGTCGATCGGTTTTTTTTTTTTTTCTATCGGAACTTGAGCTCAAGTCTGTTGTCGCTCAGCGCCCCCGGTTTGTTTTTGTCAGCGACTGGTTTGAAGTTTAGCTCGATGTTTCATCGCGGGCGGGGGGACGAAGCGGTTTCTTCGCAGGGGGCAGGGGCAGCAAAAACCAAGCTTCAGTGGATCCACCACAATTTCATTAACGGAACGGAGAGAACAATAATGGCCCTGATGCCCGAGTATAACCTCACCATGCAGGGAAGGTTCTGTGCGTTCGCCACAATACGTAGTTTGCCCAAGGTTTTGTTTTGCATAAGTACAGTACAGTACAGTACAGTACAGTACAGTACAGTACAGTACAGTACAGTACAGTACAGTACAGTACAGTACGAGTGATCATGTGAGGCGGAGCAACAACAACAACAACAACAACGGCGCAGCTAAAATGAAAGGCAAATTGAAAAAATCTTGCCCTCAGTCTAAACCTATCTGCGCTTTGCGCACACACATAACACCACCTTTGCGCCAAGCAAGCACGCCATCAAGCACGACTGACTGACTGACTGACGTACTGTACTTACCTATCCAACACCCCAAATCACATCCCCAACGTGGCTCTCTTCCCACGGCATTGTTTCGTTATTTTTTTCTTTTGTGCTTTGACGGCGTTTTTGGGGTTATTCACCAAAATGTCACAAGTTTCGGAAAACTCGAGCGGGTTACTGTACAGTACTGTACGGGTTTTCAGGTGCCCTTAGGAACCGTCTTCTTGGGCCATGTGCGCCTACCGGGATGAGATTGAGCTTGAACCCCAAACACAGTGCCGAAGTCGCGCGCTCTCTCGCGCAACAATCGTGGAATGCCGGCCGTAAGCGGCAAAATTCGGACAACCATCGAGAAACCAGGTAAGTTTAAACTGTAGCACCGTGGGTTTTCCTCAAGTGACTACCGTGACTGATACTACTAGTAGTAGCACGGCCGGCGCCTCAACAGAGACAGATTTGGTTCCCTTTAGTCTTGGCATTTGCGCCTTTTCTTTGTTTCACATCTGCTTCGGAATCTAATCGTTCGTCGGCTCCCTGTGTCACCCTCTTTTCAAAAATAGCTCACAGACTGGGGATCGTTCAGAAAACCTCTCTCTCTCCGAGTGTATCCTAGTCCCCAACATCGAACCCCCTTGGCGTGGCGCGCCAAGAAAGATGCCCTTCAGATTGCCTTGTAAGGGGCCACGACACCATGAATGGAGTTCCAACATTCATGGAATTTGGGTACTAGCCCGATTTTGACTGATTCCGGAGGGAGCTGTCGTTACGAGAACTCGTAGCGTCATTGGCTGGTACCCGTAAGTCAACACGACAAATTGGGGATACTGCTGGTCACGAGAGTCAAAAATTCTCGACGATTTCCGCGCTACCACGGTGATCTAGGTGCATCTGCATCTGCCGTTCCATACTGTAATGGCTCGGCGCCAGCTACAAACTATCTATACCCATTTTCATATCTTTTCTTTGATGCGGTCCATTGTTCGCTAACTTTGCACTTAGCCCCGGTCATGAACCCCCAACCCCCCTTTTCCCTCCAAAACCACTAGGATAGACTTTAAATTGGACTGGCGGTGACCGCCTAACAGTGATGGCTAGCAACTGCGGGCGGCCTTTTAATGCTCGGAAAGTGACGCAGATCGCATATCTCCGAAGAGCCCATCAACCCCGTAGTGGCTTGGGTTGCCGCGATGGGTTTGCACCGTGACTATAGCCCGGTTCCCATTCGACGTATCATAAACGTCTGATCCACGAGGCATCTTCTGGCAGTCTGCACCGGCGCTCGGATATACGCGATGCATGAGCAACCCCCAAAATCCCTTCATTTGCGATTATGGAAGCATTTTTACCAGCTTGCACAGTTGGGCCGATTCGCGCACGAGTCATTGTGTGTGCGTGTGTGCGTTGCATAGTTAAGGTTCGTAACCACGAAACGCGCTTCCATCCTGTTTGGTCTAGACAAAGATCCCCGTCTTGAGGAATGGCGATTTACGATCCTATCTCGTAATCTAGCATGGTCGTCGAAAAGAAGGTATCGGGATTTAGCGGCGCTATTCTGCGTTCGGGTGGCAGGCAAACAAAAGACGGCTGATGACAGTTCCGGTCGGAAAGGGCTTCGGAACGTTCTTCAGTATTCCGTTGGCTCGCATGTGATCTCTCTGTGGGTTACAGTATTTCAACAAAGTTGATACGCCGTTCCTGGAGAAAGAGAGGTTGACAGCAGTGGTCGTCGAAACTCCGACATCTAGCCTGGTACGTACCCTGACTGCAGCCGAGGTGATCCTGGTCGGCGGACGCCGGACTTATGGCGCGAGGGAGAGAGGGTAAGTTATGTAGAAGCAGTCAAGGGTAGGACACTGAGGGCCAATCATTCTACGAATGACGTGGCCTCAATCAATTGTTGACCTGTAGTATACGTAGAACCATTCGAAAGCTTGATGGCAGTGGTTGAAGTAAGAATAGATAGGCGTTCCGTCGAGGTCACATCCCCTCGGACAAAGGTCTCACCGGGGCTCATCAACGTGTAACGCCGTGAAGCCGAAGATCCATCATATAAGTGGTAGTCCAAAAACGATACTGACTCTTCTTTGTCGGACTGAGATAAAGGTGGTCAAGTGGAACGCATCGGTCGTGAGCGCGTGGGCGCCTGAAGCGGGCCGGTACTTGGCTGATCCGCGGGCCACGGTTGTCCATCGCTTTGCGTTGGCAGCGAGCACGAGCTCATCGTTCATCCCCCGCAAACCCACACACACACAATTTTGACGACGTCTACACTTATCGGCCGTCGACCAATAATGTCCGCCATTCTCCCTCTACACCTCCCTGACCATCTCCATACCCTGTTCATCTCCACCGTCGGCTTCTCAGCCATACACCACCTCGTCGCGCCCGAATTCGCGAAATTTCTCATCGGGAAGAAGGCTTGGGATGCGCTTGGAACGCGCGAGAGGATCGGATGGCGCGCTTTTTTCTTTTTCTTTATGCGCGTTGTAGACTGACGGACGGAATGCGTTTTTTTTTATTTTACTATATACTAGGCAGTCGCGCGTGGCATCACTTGTACACGCGTTGCTCATCCTCCCGCTAGCCGCAAGCTGTCTCCATATTTCTACACTCACGGCGGATCGTGCGTTTGGGTGGGACCCACGCGTCGGCACGCTCTTCGCCCTCTCGAGCGGGTGAGACTGCGCTTTCTGTCCGTCGTGGCTACCAACTCTCATCTATGCCCGTGTTTGGCCCAGATATTTTCTGTGGGATTCGGTCGTGTCTCTGGTTCATTATGATGGAATGGGATTCGTCGTGCATGGTGCGTTGGACGTCAATTTGCCTACGGGAGGCAACTAACTAAAGGTGTATTTTGTTCAAGGGTTCGTCTGCTTGGTGATCTATCTGAACGTTTTTGTGAGGCGTCTGTTCATATTTTTTCATCTCTTCGAAACAAGCTGAATATGTCGCATGCCCTGTCATAGAGGCCCTTCCTAGCTTATTATGGTCCCCGCTTCTTGCTTTGGGAGCTGTACGCAACTCGGGCTCGTTGATTCACGCGTTTCTCGTGACTAACCTCGCGTTTTACTCTTCCAGAAGCACACCATTCTTGAACATCCACTGGTACGGGCGTTTTGTCTTCCGCGGGCGCAACGTTTGTCTGAAGATGGTCCATGCAGGATGCTAGACAAGACGAAACAAACGGGTAGCCCTCTGCAGCTCGTTAATGGTCTGATTCTGATGAGCACATTCGCCGGTGCTCGTCTCGTCTACGGCTTCACCATAGTGCGTACGCTCCATCCGATCCGGTCTAGGGGATGTGTCGATAGAATGGACTCATCATGTTTCCCCACAGTCATACCAATTTTACCAAACGCTCTTCGAGGTGCGGGACGGTCTTACGAGCGCCGTATTCGCCGGATACGCTTGCGGGAATGTGGCCCTGAACGGACTGAACGTGTACTGGTAAGATATACAGAGTTCGTCGAGCTCGAGCTTCGTTGAGAATGACAAAAAAAAACAGGTTCATGATGATGATCGCTGCAATGCGGAAACGCTTCGATGGAAAGGATACCAAGACTCGGCCCACCCCTCAGCACACGAGTGCAGATGGACCTGCGCCGCCACGTCACAAGAAGCGCAACTGATCGCAGGCGATAGATCATGCTTCTCATATTTATCTATCGGAATGGACAACACACGTGTTGTAGTACTTACGTTTTTTTTTGTTTTTTCACTCGGATAAAAAATAGGGGAGTTGCATGTAACTATTCTATTACCCCCATCCACAGGTATACCTAGGGCGCCCACTTCCTTTGTTCGCGCGAAATGTGAATTTAGTATTTAGTACCAAGCTATTGCATCGACCGAGCTCTGCCGAACAAAGCAACATGCATAGACCAGCGCCCGCTTGTATGCACATCAGGTTGACATTGACACTCGAAAATGTATGCGCGCGCATCACTGTCGTTCGAAAAACTTTGAACAGGTCGGCTCGTAATGAACGATTCACACAGCTTCCGTGCCTAAAAAAAATCACCGCGTGGACCGTCACTTATATGTCTCAAACTGAAGGGACGGCGGCGGGGGAACCCCTCGGAGATTTCCATTTGCGGTAATAAAGGAATGTATATCCTACGTAGACTCTGTTATGCCACAGGCACACACAAGGACCATGACAACGATTTCGCTCCGTGAGTTTTGAGGGCAGGAACGTACCCCGGGGCCAGATCTAGAAACCGAACGTTGGTGGTTGGTGCTACTGGCAGTTTTGGGCCAAAACTCCGAGTTTGACAGCCCGATAGATGTGTTTGACGGTGCGCAGCGCCGGAAAAAGTAACCTCTGTTGTCGTTCACGTTCAGTCCCTTCTTCTTCTTCTTCCTCCTCCATCGCCGCTCCAACATCGTGTGCCAGTGCACCTGAAAGTTCAGCGTCAAGCGTCGCATCGACCCTGAGCGTGCGTAAGGCCCGAAAAGGCGCGATGAGCGCGAGCCATAGTGAAGCGTCGTCGACCGCGTCATGTGTCGATGGTCGTTGTTCAAGTTGTTGTTGGGACTGCTGCTGCTGCTGCTGCTGCTGCGGATTAGGTGGTGGTGCGTAATGGCTTATCATAAGTTCCGTGATGGGATCTAGTGTGCACGCGAGAGCGGAGCAAATGGCGACGAGTGCTGAGAGCTGAAAGTCGAGACGTTCGCAGGGAATACGGATTCGGATTGAAGCCTCCATGTGGTCATCGTCGTCGTAGTGGCCTTGCCCAATGTGGTGGTGGCTGAGATCGTAGTGACGAGTGGGTATCATGGTGAGCCATGCTGAGGATTCGTACAAGTCTATGAGAGCGAGAGTGGGCGACTCTGAAATCGTGCTGGAGTGAATGAACGATGCGATGTGTGGGATAGAAAAAGTGAGTTGGTTGAAGAACGTCAAGTGGAGTTTCCTCATGAAAGGAGCGGAGCGGAAATGGGCGAGGAACGCGTCTAGGTAGGTCGAGGGACCTCGGTATATGAGTTCTCGGAGCACGAGGAGTTCAGTGAGCTCCGATGAAAAGGTGGACGTCGTCTGAACGATGGGAGAGTGATTCCGGTCGATGGTGGAACGAGGTTCTGCGGAGAGGAAGTTGAGGGACAGTGTTTGGAGCCGGGGCATTGAGCGTATGCACGAGGCGAGACAGTCAGGTGAGAAGCTGGCGGAACTTGGGATGCGATTGAGGGTGAGAGAGACGAGGAACGGGGCTGTAGATAATAGTGGATGCAAAGATGGCAAGACGCAACCGCTAAGCAGTAAATGTCTCAATCGCGGGGCGTGCATGTCGATGATCCGCGTTGGAAGGACAAACTCGGTTGTCTGCGATTCAAGCTCGAGGCGGTGGAGGATCGGGGCTGGCCCTGCTATCGCCCGGGTCAACGTTTCCAACGTCGAAGCTGGTGCGCTCAGCACGACTTGACGTACACGCTGGAGATGTTGAAGGGCGAAGAGCACGCCGTCTACATCTGAGAATTCCCACCTTTCTTCAAAACGAGGGCGGTAGTCGAGCACGAGGGGAATGAAGGAGAACAGTCGATCAGGTCCTCTGCGGGCGACCCGAATGAGAACCAGAGTTGAAAACCCAGTCGGTGCGACGATGCGGATAAGAGTCGGTTCCACTTTTGGCAGACGAGCGTAAGGGTGCACCATCTCTGAGACCAATGTACGTCGTCGTCGACGGCCGACCAACAGTAACGGAATATGATGTCCAGGAGCACGTCGTCAGGGAGCGCGTTTATCGTCTTGCTAGTTCTCAACAAAAGTCTGAGCGGGTCCCTTGGGTAAACTACCTCGTCTACCGCGGCTTGAACCGAGACTTGTTTCGACGCTGCTTCGAATTAGAGTGCGTCAGGGATGATCCAAAAAAAGGGGGAGGGGACGTTTTGCGAGCCTCTCACACTCGGCCGTAGTAGATTCGGATGGGGCAAGCGTTTCAGGCCCACTGGAACTTGTGCCCTTGTCTCTGTGGACATCTTCCCCTCGGGCTTCCATTCCTCGGTAATTGGAGCCGAGGAAAGACCTTCAACCGCGCTCAGGGAGAGGTGGATCGATGATCGTTGAGGGATAACAACTCGGATGGTGTCGATCGGCGATGGGTCCCATATATATGTAGAGAGAATGACGTCCGGATCGTTGCCTCCATTACGCGCGTAGCAGTAAGATTTCTTGTTTCGAGTAAAACCGTCATACGACAGATTTGCACATGCCGCAGTCGTACAGCACGCGTTCGATCAGGCACTGCCATATGGAACCCTAACAGAGTGCCTCTCATCGGCCTTGAGTCAAAATACCTACTTTTAATTCGTTGAATGTACCAAGCCCCTGGATGGTATGCAATGAGACGTTAGGGAGCCCACGCATGTCAAAGGATGACACGCGCCATCGGGCAACTCGGAAGAATCAAACACCGTGAGTTTTTGGGCTGTGTACCCACCACCACTACTGGTTGCAGTTAGCCATTACAACCAAAAGAAAAAAAAAAAATCCAGAAAAGAGTTTTCGTGAAAACGAAAAGAACTGCGTGAAGTTTTTTTTTTTGCGATAGCCTGGGGCCAAGCGATACTGAGGCTGGGTTGCTTGGCACGCCGTGGGTCGCAAGTCCCGGTGTTCTGGTCATGACGTAATGACGTTCTTCGCACCAAAGCTGTCCTCTGTCCGGTGTGTGATGTTCTCCGCGACGCCCCTCTTTTTTGTGCGCCCCTTCGGCCTGCAAGTACCTGTGGGCCATAGCTCTGGCCTAGGACCGGTTCTTGGCACTAACCATGTTAACACCGGTACCCCCACAAAGTAACACTCTTCTTTACCTTTCAATTGAAGCCTCAAAATCCCGGACTCGGAGGGGGCTGCCAGTTTCGCCAACACGCTGTCTTGTTGGTGGACGAAGTGTGTGTGACGAAGGTCGAAGTCGGTTTTGCGCAGGAAAAGCCCCAAACTTTATGTTTTTGTCTGGGAACAAATAAATATTTTAAGCGTTCAGCGGGTGTATTGTTGTTAGCTTCGAAGAAGACCGCTAGCAAGCAGCCCACTATTCTATTTACGAGGACGTCACGGTGTTAAACTGGCTTTCCGGAGGATGCGTTCTTCCTTTTTTTTAATTTTCTACTTTTTTCCTTTTTGGAGCTGGACGGTGATTCCGGATCAACCTTGTGATGGAGATGAGAACGAGATGGTCCTACAACACCGATCTACCCAATGACATCTTGTTGATCTTGGAAGGCATGGGGGCGGTGCAAAAAGTAAATATGGCACGCTTGTGTGTATGTGCAAAGCAACGTCACTTAGCATCGCCCCTTCTCATCAACTCGTCGTTCCTTTTTTCGTTATTTGTTTCTCGGGAAGGCGAACGGCTTTTGATCAAGATGATCCATCGTTTGAAGTTTGATGGATAGGTACCAAACTTTCCATTCTCTGTCGGGATTAATTTTTTGATGCAGTACGCGGGGCAGGGAAATCAAGATGGATTGATACCCCCAAGTCCCGACCCGTCAAGGAGGTTGATTTTTGATGCAGCACTGTGTACAGCAGAATCAAGATGGGATGATTGACAGCGGGGATCAACAAAGGCTGTGTGACAGGACAGCCAATTACGAGACCCGCACATTAGGGGGGAGGGGGGGAAGTCTAATGAAAATCGATTGATCTTTTTCCTGTCACTCCCTCTTGTCTTGGTCGAGCCAAATTCTTCGTTTATTGCGTATCACTACGTAGCCCAGCTATCAAATAAAATACCAGAAAGAAAGTAAGGTGCTTTGAATGTCTAGCAATGCCGTGATCGAAACACCAACTATACACATGCAGGAAAAGGTATCGCGGAATCACGCCCGAAGCAACAAAAGGGAAGGGGGGGAAATCTAGAGTAGGATACCTGCGGCGATGCCGACCAACGCTAGAAGACCACCCGCCCCTGCACCGGTGGCAATGGCGCCGTTTGTTGTTGATGAGCTAGCGGCTGGCGCAGAAGTTGTTGTGGATCCACTTGTTGACTCAGAGCTGGCGCTGGCGCTGGCACTAGCACTGGCACTGGAAGCGGAAGCAGAGGTGCCGCCGGCTGCGTCGGGGGTAGTTCCCATGGCGGCCTGCTGGAAAGCGGCGAAGGACTTCTGGGCAGTCGGGTTAATGGCGAAGACCATTCCTTGCTGACAGTGACTACAGCACACAAAGATGGATGGATTAGCGCAGTCCAATTAAAATAAGATAGGAAAGGACAGTACTTGGCTTGGCGACAGTAGAACCAGAGAGGGGTCGTTTGGGTTACGGTGACCGTAAACATTGGCTGAGTGGCGGCACCAGCTACAGAGGGCATGAATCCAGAGTCGGCACCACCGGCCATAAACGTGCATGGCGCAGCAAACGTTGACTGGGTCACGGAGTGGTTCTTAGGGCCGAAAACGAATTGAACAGTGTCGCCGACGGCCGCCGTTAGTTGACTTGGGTTGAAGGCGAGGCCTGTACCACCAACTGCTACCTGGTGGACGGCGCCAGAAACGGTGGTGACAAGGGTAGCGAGTGCGACAGAAGCGAGAGTGAAACGCATGTTGAATTTTTGACTTTGGTGTATTCGGAAAGGTGGGACAAAATAAAAACGGGCAAGGCCGGATTAGATGAAGGTAAAGCGAGGACTAGCTGGTAGTTTAGAAGGGCTTTGTGAGAACTGTGAAAAGGATGGTTAGCAAAAATGATGAGGAGAGAAGGGAGGAAGGAAAGGCGAACCCTGCTCGGATAACGACAACAGTGAAGAGAGGGAGAGACTTGGCTCGAGGGGAAATGAACTGAAGGGAGGTCGTCAAGTAACGGGCGAGACTTTATAGGACAAGGGTGAGACAAGATCAATTCCAAAACTATTTTGAAAGACCGCCATGTGTCTCCAGCAAGTTGGTTTCCAAGTCAACGAGAGCCGCCCATATTTACACGAATCAGGCTCTGCCTCGTTTTGATTCGTTGTCCG
This sequence comes from Lactifluus volemus, assembly GCA_022376515.1. Lineage (NCBI taxonomy): Eukaryota > Fungi > Basidiomycota > Agaricomycetes > Russulales > Russulaceae > Lactifluus > Lactifluus volemus. The sequence goes on from WTXI01000100.1 coordinate 53,971, forward strand.
TCATTTTTGAAGATGCACAACAGCTCTGCGGAGGGTCATTCGTGGTGGGATGCATGCAGGGTATCACGAGTTGCTACAACGCCTCAGGCCAATCTTTGAGATTGCCGAATGCCGCCTAACATTTCCCGGTTGTCACTCGCATCATATCAGAGCAGGCGGTGGAGAAATTTTAATTCCAGGCACATGGGTTAAACCCTTTTCGTATCGGATCCCGTAAAGCCAACAAAGCCGAAAAAGTGAGTCAAAGAAAGTGGGACTGTATTGGTCCACAGTGCGTGTGAAAGGATACCACGACCACCTCGTGGCTGACTATTGTCACCGTGACACAAATGAGAATCCTCCCACTGCGATTCATTCAGACCTCGTTCTCCGCTCGTCTCTTCTCAACTTCGAAAGCCAGGCTTGAGCAATTTCATAATGCCGACCAAGTGGTGGGGGGTCGCACGTTCCCTTTGTCGACCCATCTCGTTGACATTGAACGTGCAAGACCTTTGGCAGGGTAACGTCCGCTACAAGGACAAATGAGCGTGTCGTGCTCGTCGACTTTTATGCCGAGTATGTTCTTCAGGGGGGGCACAAGAAAAGCACTGATTGATGGTGTGTGCAGTTGGTGTGGACCATGCCGGATGCTGTCGCCCATCCTTGAGAAACTGGCCGCGGATGTGGACACCAAGACGGGGTCAGGTCGACCGATTGATCTCATTACCATTGACACGGATAAAAATGGCGCTCTCGCACAAAAATACCAGGCATGTCATGCTTAATTGTCGTCGAGAGAGCGGTGCTGATGCCTTAGTTGTTGACTGCGGGCGCAGGTTCGAGCCCTACCGACCGTTGTAGCATTTCGCGATGGAGAGGCGGTGAATCGTATTGTTGGGGCCCTACCTGAGGGTGGGGTGCGCAATTTTCTAAATGACGTGTAAAGACACGTCCGAGGGACAAAAGTCGGATAGTGTGGATGACTCGTCACAAAGTGTTTTCTGTTTCAATTGTGCTTTGAAAGGAGAACTGAGTTATGGAGAGGGACGCTTCATGTGTCACATTTGGCGATTGTACAAAGGAAAGGCTAATTATATGACTAGACAACGACCACAGAAGCGTAGCAACTGAGATGAAACATGGTAAAAAGGGATATTGTTCTTTTTTTAAAAAAAGATTTTGTTCTGGAATCGGACAGAGGCTCCTGTGCGGTGGAGGCTGTGGGTTCAAAGAAAATGAAAAGAATGAGACAAAGACAAGACAAGAGAGGGGGGAGGAGACCAATTAAAAGAAAATAGCACGTGGGATAACAATGGGTGCCTGGATTGGGTATGCTCGTGCGTTCTCAGTCATTTGCCCTGCCCTGCCCTGCCCCTTCCCGTCGCTGACATTTCCCCGTCCGTTAGCGGTCTCTCCTGCCCTGCCTTTCCCCTTCCCCTTCCTCGTCCCCCTCCCAGTTCTAATCCCCACCATTTCACTTTCCTTCTTTCTTCCCTCCAAGCAACGAGCACAGCTTTTTGTTTTTTTTTCCTCCCTAATCACCCATTTATCACTCTCATCCTTTAACAAATTCTAAACTTCCGATCATCGTGCGTCCCGTCGCCTGATCAACCCCCTCCGTTTATCCAGGTGAGCACAAGTCCCCCATTGCGTGCCCACCACGCACTTTTAAATTAATTCAACGCCTTTTTTTATGCAGCGAGGCTTTGCCTATCCTCCATCATCGCCGTTCTATCCCTCTAATTGAAAAAAAAATCCCAAATGTCGTCGTCACGTCCAAAGCAGTCCATGTCCGAGCTGAAGCTACGACGCCTCCTCGAACATAATCAACGGCTACGTGAAGACCTCGGTCGGCCACGTATACGTGTAAGCGAAGCGAGCGCGAGTCTCATACGATACTGCAAAACAACAACAGACCACCTTGTCAGTCCTTTTCTCCGTTCTCATTTCTCTCCATCCCATCCCATTCCCCCCCTTTTTTCCCATTTCTCCGATCTCTCCCACCTCCTAAATCGCACCCCAGCGCTCACTCTTTTACGTGACCTGCTGCCCTTTCTCTTTCTCCAAGCGCCCATGCTGATGGCCAGGTTCTCGTCTGTAGGTTCCATCTGTCTGGGGTCCTGTGGGCAAGAATGACGACCCGTATGCACCGCAGACAGGCAGTGGGTGCTGTAACTTGCAATAGATGGCCCATCCACTTTTTACATTTATCTACACCTTACACCCATTCCCACCGGAAACGGTCTTTGCCCCCACCCACGCCATCGCAACAAGATGCACATACTCTCTCATTCGAGGCTACCAGCGCATACATGTCACATACATTCAACCCACTACAACAACCGCATCGCCCACGCCACAAGCACGCACATCTCGCCTTTTTTTTTCCACCCCGCCTATACGCTCTCCATCCGCTTATCTATCAATCGCGCCCAAGCTCTTTTTTTTATTATTACCGCCTTGCATTTTCTCTCTTTTTCTCTGTTGATTCCTTCTGCGCCTTCAATGTGCTTATCTGTCATTTCTCACCTCGCCTTGATTTCGGTCCTATTACCCTTTTTTCACTTGTGCAAGGGCAGGGCGGCCTTTTTTTCCTAGTCCCTGTCATCGTTATCGCATTTTCGGGAGTTGCGGCCGAGACAATTGCAGGGGGGCGCGTGGCGCACGTCAATGCCAAAGCGCTAGCTTCGAAGTCCTCTCTTCTCTTTCTACACTGACCCCGCGTGCGCGTTGCGTGCCAAAAGACTTTCGTTAAAAAAAGGCGTTCCTTTTTTTCTTGGTACCGTATAGTCTTGTCATGTTCTTTTTTGTATTTTTTTTTTCTTGAAACGAGAGAATATATATATATCCTGCGCTGCGCCTCTTATCAATCGTGGGAATATCAATTATCACATGTCCACCCATCCCTTAGGACTTAGGGAGGCAGGTGAAATCCCGGTCGGGACACACCTTCCTCCGCCCCGGTTCCATAAGATTATCATCACGGGAACTACAGTACAAGTACCCGTATGTCTCGGGGTCTCTCGGAGCTTTATTCCGGAAAAGGAAAGGACAAGAGACTCTTTCGGAACTTCTCGCGATCCGCAGTTGTCTTGCCAAGTGAACGTTCAAAAAAAGTCGCGCGCGGTCGTCTTTTTGGACATCCGGAAAAGCACCGGACCCAAATACGCCCCACGTCAAAAGTTCTCCATAGGAGGCTTTGCAGCTTCACAGGTTGCTAGGCGGGCTGGGGCTCTGCAAGTCAAGTCGTACGTTTGTTGGCATCAAACAAAACATCTCACACTTTATACACAAAATATCAGAATTTTTTTAATTTTTTAATCACGCTCGAATTTATGGAAGAAGGGGTCTCAGACGATCGTCTAAATTCATCATCATTGACATCATATATCGGGAACTTCAAGGCTTGCCTTAATTGAACGAACTCTCTCGTGTATCTTTAAAACGAATCTCCGAAATGGAACACCCAATTGTACAGTTCAAGATATTTGGAACTTGTCCCATCGTCACCGGTTGCCATACCCCCCTGAAGAACCAACTTGGGTCATTTAAAACCGTACTAATACAGGTTCTACATCTGATGATGGGAATAACTGTGCACACCCCGATGCTTCGCCCCGCTGTCTATCATTGGCCATCAAATCTGTCACGCTCAAGCTCTCCCCACCTCACAGGAGCGTTACAGCGTGGTGGCTTGTTACAGTTCTCAGTGCTTGCCGGTGGGCTTCCCCTGCTCCCGCCCAAAGCCAACTTGAATTCCGTTCCGTTCCGTTGGAACAGGCCACGGAGTTCACCCTCGAGCTCTAGTTGCTTTTCGAGGTGGTGCAGTTTACGTTTTTTTTTCTCAGTTTGACTCCCGTTAGTACGGCCCATATAATGCAAGAAAACCTGAGAAGCAGAGAACATATGACGATCGGGGTGCCACAACGACGACGTTATGGGCGATAACGCCGAAGTGCTTGTGGCCATACTAGTTGTTCACCGGAACTCCTCATCGGGGGTTCAGCGCTCAACCTGGGTGCTGCGTGTGCCCACAAAGTCACTCTCTAGTAGTCTCTGATGGTTTTTTTTTTGCATGTGCAGGTCAACTGTAAAGTCGGGTCCAAGGTATGTATACACGTGGGGTGTCTTTCCTTCCATACGTCACAAAATACAAAAGTGCCATCAGTCTAGTCAAAAATAGAGAACAAAGTGTGGTATCTGAACTCGGATAAGATTTTCCTTGTATCAAAATCTATCCTGTTCGTGCAGCATATTACTTGTGGTTTTGCCCTTTATACGACGTGTAGAAACAGCAGGAGGATGGTGAGAAGAACTGGTGGCGGTGGGTGTCGACCCGGTGACTGGACTGGTGGCGGTGGGGGTCGACCCGGTCGGGTTATCATGTAGCATAAAAACTTGTCCGCTATGGACGGTAACAGGGCGATTCGAACGCTGACGCTCGGTTATGAATGGCTCGATGTTTGATCCGGACAGCTCATACCCCCCTAGGTAAAGATCATGCAGCGCAGGTAACACCCCAACCGATTCCTCGTCAAGCCTCTGCAGCACCGACAAGATGGGCGAACACAACCCGCCAGATATAGACAAGGTATGAACAGCATAAAACGGGCGGAAGATTTCCTGCCATTCCGTGGAATCTCTGTCAGCTTGCCAAGTTGATTTCTCATGAAAGTCTTGGAAGTCGAGTAGATCAGCATAGCACAGGAAGAGCCTAAACTGGCGGCATATTTGTGCTAAAGATGAGACCTGAACTTCTCTTGTGCATGAGACTCTGAAAGAGAATTTGGCGAAAGTCGTTTTCAGAAGTCTGATCTCCACCTCGCCACCACGGAAGACAATCTCTGCTCGATTGCATGACATAACTCTCGGTGAGGAACTGATGAACCGACGGAGTTGTCGCCATTGGGAGTCAAATGCGGGCTGGTTGAAGAGTGAGATATGAACAATTTCGAGTAATGGTGCATTGAATCGAGCCACGAGGTCGTCCAAGTACTCGATGACCCCTCGAAACTGGAAGAGCGCCAGAGAGGAAAAGACAGCGTGTGTCGGCGGTAATGGGATGTTGGTTGTTCGATTAGGGATAGAAGCTGGGGATTTGAATCTGATGGTAAGGGACTTGAGCTTGGTCAAGGCGGAGGCACATGTAACCATCGCCTCGGGTGGAATGTAACCCGTAGGTGGTATATCGTGAAGGTGGAGCTCGGAAAGGTCACTAGAAGACAAAAGAAGTTGAGGTAATGTCGGGAATGATATGCGGTGCAATCTGATTTGTCGTAGGCGTGGGGCGGATCCACCTAAGAACGTATTGGGAAATATTGGGGCATCTTCACCATTGGCACTGGGACAAAGCGTAAGACGTTCCAGTGCCGGAAATGGCTTCCGCATCGCTGAGACCAAACGCTGCAGTGGTATTCTTATTCCATACAGCGAAATCTCGCATACGCGGTCGGAATGCATGAGTGCACCAATAACATTATCCCCAAGCTCGACACGGTGCGACCGTATTTCGATGGGGAAGGGGGGCCAGACATTCAACGTCTCCCTCACTGGAGTACTGTCGGTGCAGAAAAGGCGCAGATCGAGATGCATCGCGGATGCAAACACGATGAATCGCCACCTTTTACATACGTGCACTAGATTATTCCACGTCTTCGCCCGTGCCCCAGGAATACGTCCATGACCCAGTAAACAGAATTCAAAGATGTTTAAGAGGACAGGGTCCGAGAGCGCCTCGATTGCAGAAGCACGTGGTGAAATATGATCTGCTCCATTCAATAAGCGATAGGTTTGAGCGCAGCGCATACCACGAACCTAGTAATCGTCTATTTGAAGGCGGAGGGGAAAGAATAGATCTTGTGGAAAGTCCGAGTCTCTTCATATCTGGCGCAAGGTCATCTGCTGAGTCTTCAAATATGTATTTTGACAACATGGCTACTTTCGCCTTTTGGGTCTCGCTGGAACTGGAAGGAAGCCAATCTGGACAAGTCATTAGAGACACTCATTATGGAGCTCATGGTGACTGCTCATACGCACCACACTGAACTTGGAATATCTTTGACTTGGACTCCTGTAGGGAACCGAGAACTACATCTGGTTGGAAACTTTCCAGTGACTGATAAGAGTGAACAAGGTGACGCCAACAATAGATATATCAACATACGGCACCATCAATGCACATAAGGTCGTCGTCATGAACAAGAGCCATATCGCATTCGGGTGACTGCTGCATGACATCATTGAATCGGACGCCCTGCGACGTGAGTCCAAGTACTCACCATAGATAGGTAATGTAGAATGGTGTGAAGGGGATCCTGATACTTCGATGTGTTAATGGAAGGTCGGAGGACGGTAAATGGACAGGTTTACATTTGTATCCGCAGGGATTGTTACAAGTTGAGTGTCGAATTCAGGTTCATGTCCACCTGAATCCTGATCTGGGTCCGCTGCCGCTCGAACCCTCGGTAATATTTTCAGAAATCTGGTGACATGGAAACCTCTGACGAATATGCACTGATTCTGAGGCAAATCCTGATACCATCCGAGTCGTATCAGGCCAAATACTGTCGCGGGGTAGACGAACAAGCGTACCTGGCCACTTGGACCTGGATTGAACGACACTCCTCGAGTATCTGCACGGGAGAACTGCCACATTACATTGACACCTGAAATGTCGGTAGTAACTCCGAAGGACACCCGTTCCTCAACCTGGCTCTCCGAGAATGCCACATTGGCCGATGATCTTGCAAGATGACGACCGGTGACCAAAATGATGTCTTCCATTTTTATCCCTAACCCAAGGTTCCGGGCGAATGCAAACCAGACATCGATATGCTTGATTAGCCATTTTCCGAAATCTCCGACAGCGATGGTGTCCTTGCATTGAGCTGGCACGGGAAGAGATAAGATTGCACCCTTCTTCCTAGAGCATAGATATGTGACTCTTTCAGGTTCCGGCCTGACAAGTGGTCAGTGAGTGACAAGAAGATTTGTAGAGGTGATATCAATTACTCAGAGGCATTTATTCCGAACACATCAGGGTCAGTTCTGACTTCTGAAGAATGGAAGTCATTGGGGCTAAGTGTGCTCGTGCAAATATGCGATTGTCCATTGAGTTCTAGTGGTTCGTGGTATTCCGGAACGCTGGGGCTTTGTAATTCATGTTCACTGGCAAGTAGAGCATTGAAAAGACGATGGAATCTGCCACGGCGGATGAAACCAACGTCGCCCACTTCCACAGAGTTATAAAGTCCCCCTGGACCTGGTTCCCATAGGGCACGTCCATAAGCAGGATACTTTGATCCAAGCTCGTCACGGAAAATGTCGTAGTTCATTACCACTATGGAGGGGAACGTGAAGTAGGATGGGAAAACCGAGCAGATCGTAAAACAACTTGTCGTCGTAGCCCTTATCGTGATCGTGATATCCGAAAATAGAATCGTGAACTTGAAGTGCATCGCCCCATATCATGATGATCATTCGTTAGGTGCTAGTGCGGCTCGATTCACGTGATCTATCATTCTGCGACTCGGTCGCACTGGCACTGGCAGCGTATCCACTCGTTGCGTCGTGTCTCAGTGCTACGACGCCGGCGTTCCTGTGGCCTCTCCAGTGGTTGCTCACAGGTACGCTTCGCTGGAGTTCGGCCTGGCTCTGGTGTTTGTCCATAAAATCACACAGCTTCGCTGACATCTGATGATGGGAATACTGCGGCCTGTACGCTCTTCCGATGATTCGTCCGCAGTCCATTGGCCATCAAATATCTCATGCTCAAGCTTCCCCCGCCTCACATGAGCGCTACAGCGTGCTGGCTTGTTACAGCTTTCAGTGCTTGGACTTCCCTTGCTCCCTCCCCAAGCCAGCTTGAACTCGGTTTGATCCTCTTCTGAATCCGCGCGCGTCCGTTGGAACAGGCCACAGAGTTCACCCTCGGGCTCCCGGTGTAGTGCAGTATACTTTTTGTTCTCAATTCGACTCCCGTTATTACAGCTCAAATACCACAAGAAACCTGAGAAGCGGTGTCACGACGTTATGGGCGAAAATGCCGAAGTGCTTGTGGCCCTAGTTGTTCACCGGCACGCTTCATCGGGGTTCAGCCTGGCTGTTGCGTGTGCCCACAAAGTCACTCTGATAGTTTTTTTTTTTTTTGCTTTGGCTTTTGCATGTGCAGGTCAGCTGTGAAGTTGGGTCTAGGGATATGATATGCACGTTTCATTTTCGAATGTTTTTTCCTTCCGTACGTTACAAAAGTGCCACCAGGTTTGTAAAAGATAGAGTGTATAGTATCTGAACTCGGATAAGGTTTTCCTTGTATCAAAATCGATCCTGTTCGTGCAGCATATCACTTTTTTTTTGCAGATTTTTTGTCCTTGATACGACGTGCAGGAACAGCGGCCCGGGGATGGCGCAAAGAATTGGTGGCCGGGCCCCGGGGGGTGAAGTTACCAGGTGGCGTCATTCCGTCCCAGCTATGGACGATGACAGGGCGTTTCGAATCCTGACGCTTGGTTATGAATGGCTCGATGTTTGATCCGGATGGCTCATACCCCACTAGGTAAAGATCCTGCAGTCTAGGTAACACCCCAGCCGATTCCTCATCAAGCCTCTGTAGAACCGACAAGATGGGGGTATGCAACCCGCCAGATATAAACAAGGTATGAACAGCCTTAAAATTGCGGAAAATGTCCTGCCATGCCGCGGACTCTTTGACGTTTAGCCAAGTTGATTTCTCGTGGAAACCCTTGTCTTGGAAGTCGAGTGATTTAACACTGAACCGGAGGGAGCGGAAATCGTGGCATATTTGTGCCATAGATGAGACCTGAACTTCTCTTGTGCATAAAATTCTCAACGAGAATCTGAATCTGGCGAGAGACGCGTTAAGAAGTTTGATCTCCACCTCGCCACCAGTGAAGACAATCTCCGCTCGATTGCATGACGTCTGCATCCGCGTGAAAGCGGTGAACCGATCGAGTTGACACAAGTGGAAGGAGAACTCGTTAAAGAGTGTGATATTGACAACTTCAATATCTGGTGCATAGAATCGAGCCAGGAGGTCGTCCAAGTACTCGCAGGCTCCTCGAAACTGAAAATGCGTGAGAGAGGAAAAGACAGCGCGTGTCGACGGACGTGGGGTACTGATTGTATGATCATGAAGGGATTTGAATCCGATGGTAAGGGACTTGAGCTTGGTCAAGGCGGAGGCACACGCAACCATCGCCTCGGGTGGAATGTAACCCGTAGGTGGTATATCGTGAAGGTGGAGCTCGGAGAGGTTACTAGAAGACAAAAGAAGTTGAGGTAATGTCGGGAATGATATGTGGCGCAAGGTAATTTCTCGAAGGCGTGGGGCGGATCCACCTAAGAACGTATTGGGAAGCTGCGCTGGCGCATTCATACCATCTGCATCGGGACAAAGCGAAAGAAGTTCCAGTGCCGGAAATGGCTTCCGCATCGCTGATTCCAAACGCTCGGGTGGTATCCTTTTTCCATAGATCGAAATTTCGTATATGCGGTCGGGATGCATGAGTGCATCAATAATGTTATCCCCAAACTCGACATTGTACGACCGTATTTCGATGGGGAAGGGGGGCCAGACATCCAATGTCTCCCTCACTGGAGTACTGTCGGTGCAGAAAAGGCGCAGATCGAGATGCATCGCGGATGAAAACACGACGATTCGCCACCTTTCACATACGTGCACTAGTCTATTCCACATCTTCGCCCGTTCCCCCGGAATACGTTCGTGAAGCATCAAGCAGAATTCAAAGATGTCTACGAGGACATTGTCTGAGAGCATCTCGATTGTAGCAGCACATCGTAAAATATGATCTGCACCATTCAATAAGCGATTGTTTTGAGCACAGCGCATACCACGAACCAGGTCGTTGAAGCCTTGGGTTGAAGCCAGGCTTTTTTGAAAAATGGCTTGTGTAAAGTTGGGTGGCCAGAGACAGGGGAGGATTGAGGAGTGACCCGGGGTCAGATGACAGTCTCGTTGAAGGCGCATTGGAAAGTCTGAGACTCTCCATAATTGGCGCAAGATAATCTGCTGAGTCTTCAAATATGTATTTTGACAACGTGGCTACTCTCGCCCTTTGGGTCTCGCTGGAACTGGAAGGAAGCCAGTCTGGACAAGTCATTAGAGACACTCACTATGGAGCTCATCATGACTGCTCATACGCACCACACTGAACTTGGAATATCTTTGGCCTGGACTCCTGTAGGGAACTGAGAACTACATCTGGCTGGAGACCTTCCAGTGACTGAAAGAGTGAACGCTTAAGGTCATCGTCATGAACAAGAGCCATGTCGCATTCGGGTGACTGCTGCATGATATCGTTGAATTAGACCCCCTGCGACGTGAGTCCAAGTACTCACCACAGAAAGGTAATGTAGAAGCGTGTGAAGGGGATCCTGATACTTCGACGTGTTAAAGGAAGGTCTGAGGAGGGTAAATGGACAGGTTTACGTTTGTATCTGCAGGGATTGATACAAGTTGAGTGTCGAATTCAGGTCCATGTCCACCTGAATCCTGATCTGGGTCCGCTTCTGCTCGAAGCCTCGGTACTATGTTCAGAAATCTGGTGACATGGAAACCTCTGACGAATATGCACTGATTCTCAGGCAAATCCTAATACCATCCGAATCCTATCAGGCCAAATACTGTCGCGGGGTAGACGAACAAGCGTACCTGGCCACTTGGACCTGGATTGAACGACACTCCCCGAATATCTTCACCGGAGAACTGCCACGTCACATTGACACCTGAAGTATCGGTGCTAACTCCAAAGGAGACCTGTTCCCCAAGCTGGCTCTCCGAGAATGCCACATTGGCGGACGATCTTGCAAGATGACGGCCGGTGACCAAAATGATATCCTCCATGCGGTTTATCCCGAATCCAAGGTTCCGGGCGAATGCAAACCAGACATCGATATGCTTGATTAGCCATTTTCCGAAATCTCCGAAAGCGACGGTGTCCTCGCATTGAGCTGGCACGGGAAGAGATAAGATTGCTCCCTTCTTCCTAGAGCATAGATATGTGACTCTCTCAGGTTCCGGGCTGACAAGAGGTCAGTGACAAGAAGATTTATAGAGGCGACCTGAATTACTCAGAGGCATTTATCCCGCGTCCACCAGGGTCGACTGTGACTTCTGTAGAACGGAAGGCATTGGGACTGAGTGTGCTCGTGCAAATATGCGATGGTTCATTAGGTTTTAGTGGTTCGTGATATTCCGGGACCCTGGAGCTTTGTAATTCATGTCCTCTGGCGAGTAGGGCGTTGAAAAGACGATGGAATCTGCCACGGCGAATGAAACCAACGTCGCCCACTTCCACAGAGTTATAAAGTCCCCCTGAACCCGGTTCCCATAGGGCATGTCCATAAGCAGGATACTTTGATCCAAGCTCGTCACGGAAGATGTCGTAGTTCATTACCACTATAGGGGGAACTTGAAATAGATGGAAAAACCGACTCGGAGCAGATCGTAAAGCAACCTGTCGTCGTAGGCCTTATCGTGATCGTGAATCGTGATATCCGAAAATAGAGTTGTGAAGTGCATCGCCCAATACAGTATCATTCGTCGCACACTCGATTTACGTGATCTGTCATTTCTTTTTTTCTTTTTCTTTTTTGCAAACTGCCTTTCGGCGCGGAAGTAGGCGGGAAGCTTGCACAGTCCAGGGGAAACGCCTTTTAGGTAATACCCACTAAACCCCCAGCGGTGATGTTGAGATTCGAACCCACGACCCCTGCAGGCTGGACAAGCCCAGGGGACAGGCTTGTCTGGTCGCACCAGTGCATTCGCTCCTTCGCGCCATGTCTTACAAAGTCCAGTGCTACGATGGCGGCGTTCCTGTGACCTTGCCAGGGGTTGCTCATCTTCGCTGGAGTTCAGCCTGGCTGTTGTGTTTGTCCACAAAATCACTTTCTAGTCATTTATTATTTAAATGTTTAAGGGATTTTGCCTGTGTACGCTGACCAGAGGATGTTACTTTTAAGTTTACTAGTAACCCCTATCCTCATCAGCGTAACTGACATCTCAGACTCGTAACTACTCAGTAATCTGCATCACCCTTAGCTGTGGACCTAATTTACTAGGCACGACGGGCATTTGGCTCGAATAATACTCATTTCTCTGTTGAGAAGATTCTACAAGCAGGATGCGAGGGACTTGGTCCGCGAAGCCATACTGATCAATACACAAGCTGTGTTTGTAATTTAGTTGGTACGTCAATGCTTTCTCCATTCCTGCGATGGTGTTGCCAAGTGTCTGTGCAACAATTGGAGCTGGAAAAAGGATGGTTCACAGCTCGGTGCGAGTCCCTTCTTGAATGTCACATGTAAGGCAAACTGAACAGGTGAGAGCTTTTTTGGAGCGCTATAGTTCTGGGAACCTCTCAAATAGTGACTCGTTCAGTTAACTGCTCCTAGAGAATTACCTGATTTTGTTATGCAGAGACCTTCAGGCCTGAGTTTGTTCGTGCAACTTTGCTTTAGCATCTGAAGTTTTAGTGGGCTATGGTGTTTCAGAAGACGGAACTATCATGAAGATTGTCGCTGTTGTCGATGGATTGCGATAATCCGTCGAGGAACTGATTCTTGCGTTAGAATGCCTCGGAAGGTGAACTTCAGTCTGTGTTAGTGCCGTATCGTGGTGATAATAGATGGCGACGTAGAATAGGATAATCAGCACAAGTAGGAGGCATCGTCATATTGAAACGTCAGGCGTGCCTTGAATTGAACTTTGAACTCCGAGTCCAAATGACACCTAAGAATCTCCGAACTGGAACAACCACTGTACAGCAAAGCTACGTGGAACTGTCCCATCATCACCAGTTGCCATACCCAGGGTTGTCTTACGACCCTGGGCCTTGCTAGAGTACGGACCTGGATTAGTTTTAAACGTAGTACCAATACAGGTTCCCGGCCCTGACATCTGATGATGGGAATACTGCAAACTCCTCCGATAATTTGCCCGCAGACTATTTGGCCGTTAAATCTCTCACGCTCACGCTCTCCCCACCTCATACATAGGAGCGCGACAGCATGCTGGCTTATTACAGCTCTCAGTGCTTGGGCTTCCCCTGCTCCCTCCCCAAGCAAACTTGAACTCAGTTTTGCCCTCTTCTGAGTCCCCGCGTGTTTGCTGGAACAGGCCACCGAGTCCACCCTCGGGCTCCCAGTGCATTTCGAGGCGGTGCAGTACTATCCAATTTTTTCTCAGTTTGACTCCCGTTAGTACAGCCCACTGGCAAATACCACAAAATAACCTGGGAAGTAGGGAACATATGACGAACGAGGTTCGACGACGCTATGGGCGATGATGCCGAAGTTCTTGTCCCTAGTTGTTCACTGGAACGCTTCATCGGGGTTCAACGCTCTGCCTGGTTGTTGCGCGTGCCCACAACTCACTCTCTAGTCTGATAGTCTTTTTTGCTTTTGCGTGTGCAGGTCAACTGTGAAATTGGGTCTAGGGGTATGTTATGCACGTTTCGTCTTTCCTTGCGTTACAAAAGTGTCTTCAGTCTGGCAAAAGATAGAGAACAGTGTAAGGTATCTGAACTCGAATAAGGATTTCCTGGTATCAAATCGATCCTACTCGTGCAGCATGTTACCACTTTTCGTCCTTCATACGACGTGTACGAACACTGGCAACAAGGGGCTGGGGATGGAGCAAAGGACTGGCCGCGGTGGCGGTCGCGGTGGGGATCGGGTCAACTATTGGCGGCATTCCTTGCCAGCTATGGACGGAAACAGGGCATTTCGAACGCTGACGCTCGGTTATGAATGGCTCAATTTTTGATCCGGATAGCTCATATCCCCCTAGGTAAAGATCCTGCAGTGCGGGTAACACCCCAGCCGATTGTTCATCAAGCCTCTGCAGCACCGAAAAGATGGGCGAACGCAACCCGCGAGAAATACATAGGGTATAAACGGCATCAAACTTGCGGAGAATGTCCCGCCATGCCATGAGATCTCTGTCGGCTTGCCAAGTTGATTTCTCATGGAAACCCTCGTCTCGGAAGTCGAGCAATTTAACACGGGACAGGGGGAGCCAAAAGTCGCGGATTATTTTTGCCATGGATGAGACCTGAACTTCTCTTGGGCATAGAATTCTCAAAGAGAATCTGGCGAGAGATGCTTTCAGAAGTCGGATCTCCACCTCGCTACCAGTGAAGACAATCTCCACTCGATTGTATGACCCGACTCTCCGTAAGTAATGGATTAGCAGTTTTTGCCAGCGGAAGTGAAAGAAGAGCTGGTCGAAGAATGTGATATTGACAACTTTGAGTGCTGGTGCATCAAATCGAGCCACGAGGTCCTCCAAGTACTTGCTGGTCCCTCGAAACTGGAAGTGTGTGAGAGAGGAAAAGACAGCGCGTATCGGAGGTAATTGAATGTTGGTTGTTCGATTAGGGATAGAAGCTGGGGATTTGAATTCGATGGTAAGGGACTTGAGCTTGATCAAGGCGGAGGCACACGTAACCACTTCTTCGGGTGGCATGTAACCCGTAGGCGGTATATCGTGAATGTGGAGCTCGGAAAGGTTACTAGAAGATAAAAGAAATCGAGGTAATGTCGGGAATGATATACGGTGCAAAGTGAGTTCTCGTAGGCACGGGGCAGATCCACCTAAGAACGTATTGGGAAGCTCCTCATCGGCATCGGGACAAAGCGAAAGACGATCCAGTGCCGGAAATGGCTTCCGCATCGCTGATGCCAAACGCTCCAGTGGTATCCTTATTCCATACAGCGAAATCTCGCATATGCGGTCGGCATGGATGAGCGCATCAATAATGTTATCCCCAAGCTCCACATGATCCGACCGTATTTCGATGGGGAAGGGGGGCCAGACATCCAACGTTTCCTTCACTGGAGTACTGTCGGTGCAGAAAAGGCGCAGATCGAGACGCATCGCGGATGAAAACACGATATATCGCCACCTTTGACATACGTGCACTAGGTTATTCCATGTCTTCGCCCGTGCCCCCGAAATACGTTCATGGCCCAGTAAGCAGAACTCAAAGATGTTTAAGAGGACAGGGTCGTCTGGGAGCGCCTCGATTGTAGTAGCACATGGTAAAATATAATCTGGAAGCGATTGATTTGAGCGGAGCGCATACCCCGAACCCCGTCGTTGAAGCCTTCTTTCGGAGCCAGATACTTTTGAAATAAGGCTTGTGTGAACTTGGGTGGCCAGATCCAGAGGAGAATTGAGTGGGGACGCTGGGTCAGACGATGGTGTCTCCGAAGGCGGAGATGAAGGAACAGAGCTTGTGGAAAGTCGGAGTCTCTCCATATCTGACACAAGATCATCTGCTGAGTTTTCAAACGTGTATTTTGACAACATGGCTACTTTGGCCTTTTGGGTCCCACTGGAATTGGAAGGGAGCCAGTCTGGATGAGCCATAGAGACCGTCACTATGGGACCCATCGTGACGTCATGCTGATCATACGCACCACACTGAACTTGGAATATCCTTGGCTTGGACTCCTGTAGGTAACCGAGAACTACATCTGGCTGGAGACTTTCCAGTGACTGAAAGAGTGAACAGGGCGGCGCCAACAATAGATATATCAACGTACGGCACCATCAATGCACATAAGGTCGTCGTCATGAACAAGAGCCATGTCGCATTCGGGTGACTGCTGCATGACATCGTTGAATTGGACGCCCGGCGACGTGAGTCCAAGTACTCACCGTAGAAATATAATGTAGAAGGGTGTGAAGGGGATCCTGATACTTTGACATGTTAAAGGAAGGTCGGGGGACGGTAAATGGACAGATTTACGTTTGTATTAGCGGGGATTGTTACAAGTTGCGTGTCGAATTCAGGTTCATGTCCACCTGAATCCTGATCTGGGTCCGCTTCTGCTCGAAGCCTCGGTACTATGTTCAGAAATCTGGTGACATGGAAACCTCTGACGAATATGCACTGATTCTGAGGCAAATCCTGATATCATCCGAGTCGTATCAGGCCAAATGCTGTCACAGGGTGGACGGGAAAAGTGAACAAGCGTACCTGGCCACTTGGACCTGGATTGAATGACACTCCCCGAATATCTTCACGGGAGAACTGCCACATTACATTGATACCTGAAGTATCGGTGGTAACTCCGAAGGACAACTGTTCCCCAAGCTGGCTCTCTGAGAATGCCACATTGGCCGACGATCTTGCAAGATGACGGCCGGTGACCAGAATGACGTCCTCCATGCGGTTTATCCCTAACCCAAGGTTTCGGGCGAACGCAAACCAGACGTCGATATGCTTGATTAGCCATTTTCCAAAATCTCCAATGGCAATGGTGTTCGCGCATTGAGCTGGCACGGGAAGAGATAAAATTGCTCCCTTCTTCCTAGAGCATAAATATGTGACTCGTTCAGGTTCCGGGCTGGTAAGAGGTCAGTGACAAGAAGAACTGCAGGGATGACATCAATTACTCAGAGGCACCAGGACGTATTCCGAGTACACCAGGCTCGATTGTGACTTCTGTAGAACGGAAGTCATTGGGACTGAGTGTGCTCGTACAAATATGCGGTTGTCTATTGGGTTTTAGTGGTTTGTGGTATTCCGGAACGCTGGGGCTTTGTAAGTGATGTCCTCTGGCAAGTAGAGCATTGAAAAGACGATGGAATCTGCCTTCGCGAATGAAACCAACGTCGCCCACTTCCACTGAGGTATAAAGTCCCCCTGGGCCTGGTTCCCATAGGGCATGCCCATAAGCAGGATACTTTGATCCAAGCTCGTCACGGAAAATGTCGTAGTTCATCACCACTGTATAGAAGGGATCGTGGGAAAGAACTTGCCGTATCGGGGTTGTGAATTCAATTTGACACGTGACCTGGCACTCTGTATCGGCGGAGCTCCTTTTCTTCGCGTCGCAGTTCAGTTGCTGTGACACCGGCGTTCCTGTGGCCTTCGTTGCTCACCGGTACGCTTCACTGGAGTTCAACGTTCAGCCCGGCGGTGGGCCACCAGTGGCAATTGTCACGTTTATGCCTGAAGTGGATGTATCCTGTAATGGCTGTGCAGTTACGGTATTTTCTCAATGACTCGGAATCAAACTACTTTATTATTCAAAGATCGACTATGTAGTCCAAGCATAACAAATGATGCTTGGCGAGGACTGCCTGTAGTACGCCAGTCCGGTTGAGGCACGGAATTCATTACCATATCGACCCCGACCCACCATCTATTTGACTGCGCCGCGGTTAGTGGAGTGAGTATATGGACATCGGATCGCCCAATTGTTTGACGTTGAATTATTTTCATTGGAAGTAGCTCTCGAAAAAAACCAAATTGTCAAGTTCAAGTTGCTACGTATTACGTACGACTTTGTGCGATACCATAATCACTCTATCACCTCATTCACATCATGATGAACACCAATCATCAATCATTTCTTGCCATTGGGTACCCAGTTAGAAACCGGTAATAATGAACATGGGTCCGATGACATTCTGATGTGGAACAGCCATCACAGGCGCATAACCTGCTATTGATACAATACTTTTTTCTGGTTAAGTTGGTGATGGGATGGCCTCTGAATTTGTCATACGATGACATGCGTTCCCACGTTATGACCGGGCCGGACCATGGCCCGGTCAGTAGAAGCCGAAGTCGCGGCTGCGGGACTCCAAGGGCCTCGGAAGCGATGTATGGGCCCCTCGGCCCATGTACAGCACCACAGCGATGAGGAGTTCGTCTATAGCTTCTCGCTCATCACTTTTGGAGTAATTTTGACTGTCTTAAGCAACTTGGGGCACTGCAGGAGGGTTGTTAGGTTGTGCATGCTAAGAAGACTTAGCTGTTGCATTGGTAACTGTAACTGGTTGCATTCAAGGTTGCATTGTATGTGATTGTCTGTGTGCACCTGTGGAAAGCTGAACATCGCGTCTAATACCAATAGTCGAACACCACCGTCACCGTGACGCTCACTCGTCGTCATGGTCGACAACAGGACATTGCCAGCGGAATCCATAAAGCCAGTCACTGGCTCGGACTTTCAATTTCAAGTTGTGCTTAAGTTAGTCAAATCACTCGGGCCGGCAATCACCGCTGCTTCCCTGTCTGGTCTCATGTCACAGTCCCGTTTCCATCAATGATTTGGCCCCACTGGCAGTTACTTCGCTGCTCGTACTTTACATCCCGAGTGCCCCGTTCTTTCTGCGTCGGTCGATCATGATGGATAACACAGGCACGGGAACCGGGAACCCTACCTCTGATTTGTGAATTGCCGATGCTGTCGTTCGGTCTCAGGCTTCAGGAGTCCGTGATGTACGCGTTCAGAAACGTTTTGATAGGACCTGCCAGGCACGGTCGATTTTCGGCTGCATTTTACCTTGCAAGTAAGGTCTAGACTTCTGGTAAATTTCATTGGCTATCCTTTTCAAAGAAGGTTTTCGCAAAGAGTGAAAATTGAATTGATGACACCTTTAGGGATAGGTACGGCCCCGGGGATCATGATGGCGGAGTCACCGTGACGGTGCTTTTTCAGTTCAAGTTGATGATCGTTACCACGCAAGTCCGAGCCTTAGCAGGACGAGAAGGACCAGTCATAAGATTGAACGAATACCCCTCGTACAAAATTCAGGCCCACAACATCCTCATTGAGTTGGCCCGGAAACCGTCCCATTTCTGAGTCTCTAATAAGAGGCAAAGATATATATACTTGTTTCACATCAGCTACCTCACCTCCTTTCCCACTTGTTGCTGCTCACCTCCGCTACTAGTTCGACAATGGTCAGCTTACCATCTGCCCCACCCGAAATCATCAAACAGTACGTCAATCTTGGAATATCGTTTGATCATACCCTAACTTTTGCACAGTACTGCCCCTCTGGTGCGTGCGGGCTCATTCCAATCATTGAGTCAATGGGTATTCACAACGTCACACAGCTCTTCGGGTTTCTTGTGAATTGGTCGCTATATGGCGTTCTTTGTGTCCAGACTTGTAAACAATCTCATCCTAAGTTCGAGTGTTCAAGCTCCGTTGACACGACCCACGCACAGACGTATATAGCTATAATTTCCCGGACGATAAACGAACCGTAAAAGTCCTCGGTGAGTGTTTGGGATCCGTTAGCACCCAATAACGAAGTGACGAACAAATAAAATAGCATACTCCGTCTTTCTACTGGAAACCGCCCAAACGCTTATGACCGGGTCCGATGTCTACTATTGGTTCATAGAAGGATATGGCGTAGCGGAGCGCCTCCAGCAATCGCATCTTACTCCTATAGATATCCCGTTGGTCGAAGCAGTCATTTCGCTCACTGTTCAAGAATATTTCTGCTATCGAATCTGGACTCTGACCAGGAATGTGTGGCTTTGCTTTTCCATCGCTACCGTACGTGTATTTTCCGTGATATCCAGAATTTCGAGTCCCTGACTCTGCTCGGATGAAGATTGCAGTAGTTCAATTCATTGGGTGCTTTTGGGGCGGCGTGGCGGTAAGTCTTTTTCAAACCTCTTTAAATGCTCGTACTCACTGGCACCGACGGTTCAGTCCCTCGTAGTTGGGAAATATGCAGTCTCCAAGGCGGCACTATATGTATGCACTCTCGTTTTCATAACGGTTCACGGCCAGTTCATAACTTGCAACTTTAGCTCTGGACAATCCCGAGTGCGTCGGTGGATATCCTAATTGCTGGCTCAATGATATTTCTTGTCCGTGACCCCACCTCTTTCTCCTCAGCGGCACAACTTATTGGCCTTTCTCACAGTTGCGTCGAGCCCGTGACCGAGGCGGTCGTTTCCCTAACTTTGCATTGGTTCGCGTGGTTCGTCTTGTTGTCGAAACGAACGCACTTACAGGTATGTCTCTTTGCACAAAAGCCCTGTCGTGACGCTCATCTTACATGTTAAAGCTGGCGTGGCCATCGGTTCTCTTACGCTTTTCTTAGCTTTCCCCGTAAGCTAAGCTGAGACGTCCTGCGTTCCTTCTTCTAACGGTTTTCTCTGTCTTCGCACAGAATGAGATATATTACGTGTTCACGTACGTCTTGTCTCGTTGGGCCTCATCCTTACTGATGCTTTGCAAAAAGTTCCGGAATTATTGGAAAATTGTGACCAACGTTTGTATGCGACGTGCGAGCCAGTTCTCACAAGAGTTTTCAGGTATTCAAACGCTCTTTTGGTGAGCCTCAACAACCGCATCTACTACCGCGACCGCCCCTACGCCGCGGCCATTGTGGATAGCGAACATGCTGTGTCTGCCGACCAGTCTCGTCGTTTCGCTATAACGTCACAGTTTTCTCAAGGGAATATACCTACAAACACGAAGACAGCCGACGAAGGCTTCAAGCTCCATTCTATTCCCAATAGTATCGGCCTAGGAGAAAGCAAAGGCGATGAGGCCAGCATTGGCTCAGATCCAAGGCGAGTCCGTTCTATCCTTATTGTCATTCGGTACTTCTAAAACGCTCTACTATTCAGCCATTAATGGTAAATTTCTGTTTGATGTGGCCAATCTGCTGCGGTCGACGATGGGCGTATTAGGGATGCATTTAGGTCGTAGCAGCCTGGGCACAACAATGATTCGATCAAAAACGTGGTACTTTGACAGTTCCAACTGTAATTGATGGGACACATGGAGATGGCCGAGTACTAGTAGTTCTTGCTAGTAACTATAGTTTTCTAGGTCTTTATTTAAGCACTCAATCATAGTGATTTTGTTGTATTCTAGTAACATGATATATCCTCGCTCTTCATCAGCTTCATCCGGTGCACGCCGACCAATTGGTAGCTTGGGAACTGGAATTCGCACTTTATATTTCAGCCCACGAAGTATGTGATATGCTGAGCCACGAAGCACGCGTGCAAGGAAGGGATTCTCCCCCGCCCTCTGATCCACGTCTCCTTGAGACCAGACCAAGCTTGGGAGGAGCAAATGGAATGTGCTGCCAATGTTGTAGCTCTTGAACAGGCCTGCAAGATCTCCATAGGAATAGTCTGCGGAGTGGATATGAGCTTTCGGAGATCCAAGAGGGTACCCTTCTTAACTCCCAGGCTAATATAGTACGGAAAGCCTGAGGAATCAAGCTTAATCAGGTTAATCTTCATCAGCCGTTACGTTACAGGAATACTAGTGCCCGGGGAAGAAAAATTTGAACTGTTGTGGAGGCACAGTTTACGATATTTCTTTTGACGAAATAGCACAATGCGGGGGAGAAAGGGGCACTGACTGCATCGAGAATGAGACAAAAGCGTAAATTCGAGGCTCTCTCTCTCTCTTCACTCCTCACTCTCCTGTCCCTTTTTTCTCATACTGTAATGCCTTGTTCACAACAGACGTGATGTTGCCTAGCCAGTTTCTCGGGTCTCTTCTCATACAATGTCAAGTCGTTCTTGGCATTCCCAAGAAGACCACGTGAACGGCCCCTAACCCTAACAACTTCTACGTATAGGTACGCGGCCACCTCACCTAATAGTAACTTGATGTTGAAGTTAACACTTTCACAAGGTCGCGTGCAGTCCAGGTTACGCAGGTATTCGATGATATTAGACCAGGCATTCCGGACAAAAAAAAAGCTGAACCCGCAACTCCCGAGGTGAGATATTTGTCATCGCCCGTGGACGCAGGTTACCCACATAACAAGTTTAGCATGGTTCCCAAAGCGACAGGCGCGCCAGCCACTGGCAGCTGCTCTCCGAGCCCTTGGGGCGTATGTAGTACATACTGCAAGTGGGTTGGAAATATATCTCCACATACAACAGACTCCGCGCCCACGCCCTTATCGCCGCCACCTCTATCTCCGAGTAATATCTCGCTTGGTTTGTGCCTTGCTGCTGTGCCACCACTACCCAAAACGCGGACCGAGCCCTTCTCGAACGAACGCGACAAGGGCATGCTCTCACGACCCACCATGTCACTGTGCCTATTCCTGTACCTGCGCCCGTGACGCCACAAGAGAAACAAGGACGAGGAATCGAACAAGTCCTCTCGCCAACACCGCTTCCGGTCGCGAATTGCCGACGACGCCAACGCCGTTGCCTATACGGGCAACCCCGTCACCGACGCCTGCGTAGAGCTCCGACTAGCAATCTATCTAACTTGAAACCTCCGCGCTCCTAAACCCTTAAACCCCAGCACAGCGCCATGGCCACCAACAGACTCTGGCGTGACAAGGGTGAGAGACAGAATGATGATGTGTCCGAACGGGATGATCCATATGCAGGTGTAGACGACGTGTCGCAGGGCCAGGGCCATGGCGATGACTTCGGACAAGCACCGTCCACACCTGCCAAGGATGGCGTAGTATAGACCAGCCAGATGGCCGCGTATCGGACCCTACTCCCGACTCGGAGAGTGCGAGTATATGGTGACGATATAGCACTCGTATCGTATAGATGGACTATCACCATCTGGATGCACGCGCTTGCTAGTTTGTCTCTATCGTCTCGGTGCGTTTCATGGGATCTATTTCGCGAAATGTAGGGTGAATACACATCCCTGGCAAATGGCCGGTTATTTCCCAGATAAAACGTGTCGGAGCGACCAGCACTCTGCCTCAAGGATGGTTGGACTGTCCTGCCTTCGGTTGAATCTCTAACCCAACACCAGTCCGGCTATTGCGCAACGTAGTTCGCTATTACTTTTGGATGTTACCCTGCCTACACCGGGAAAAGGAATTGTTGAACGTATAAGGGGGCCATCTATGACTCGGACATGAAGGACAACTCGGACGTATCCCACGCAATACCGTGTTGAATGGCTGATATGAGGGGCCTGATTTGGCTACTCAACATGGGGAATATGTGATGGTATCTATGTGTCAGTGTTCTGCGTTTCAAAAGTGTACTGACGATAAGCAGAGAGAACATAGAGTTATACAGTACAGTACTCATCAATTGGTTTAGTGACCTCCTACTATTCCTTAGCACCATACTCCATCAGCAGCTTTGCAACCTCGATTTTACCTTTCTTCAACAATACTTGTAACGGAGTCTCGTTGTACTTGTTCCGCGTATGCACGTCAGCGCCGTGCTTCAGGAGTAGCCTTGCCATTTCGAGTCCATCACTAGGCCCTCTGTACCGCTTAAAGAAGACGCGCGGCAGGCTAGACACGTAATACAATGGAGTGCACTGTTTGTTGTTATACGCGTTGACGTCTGCTGAGTATTCAAGAAGGAACTCTGCGGCCTTGAGGCGTCCGTTTGATGAAACGAGGTGCAATGCCGTCTTTCCATCGTTATCCCGAGCTCCGACATCGGCGTGGTGTTGGAGTAGAAAATGTACAACTTCTGGGTTGTGATCTTCATCGCGACTAATATAACTGCTGTAAGCCCAGGATGCATGATGCAATGGAGTCCGGCCGTATTTTCCATGCACGTTCACATCCGCACCGTGCTCCACCAACAACTGTACAGCCCCAAGGTTCCCGAAGTGTGATGCCGTCCCTAGAGGGGTGTCATTATCATTATTTCTGGCATCCATGTCTGCTCCATTCTCGAGCAAGAGCTTCATGGCCTTCAGGTTCCCGAATTTTGAGGCTGCGTGCAACGGAGTCATACCGAAATAGCCTTTGGCATTTATCTCTGCTCCATGGTCCAGTAGAAGGCCCAGTACGTCAAGGTGTTCCATATAAGACGCCACACAAAGTGGAAATCCGTGGTGACCACCTCTTGTGTTTACGTCTCGGGGATATATGGTGAGAAGCCGCTTTGCCAGGTTGTGGAAGCCACATCCCGCAGCGTAATACAGAGGAGTCCCTAAAGGAGGAGACGTGTACTGAAGACGGTACCTGGGCCATTCGTTGATGCGGGATACCCAGCTTTGATCCCTATCGTGGATCCGAATCCAGGTAGAAAAATGTGGTTTCGATGAGTCGAATAATTGGTCCATCCCAACTTGTATAAAGGATGAAACATTCTCAAACTGGGCATGATCTACCCATTTTCCTGCCGCATACGATGCTAGAGGATACTCCTTCAACTGGTTTCTATCGACCCCATCACTGAGGTGGAGCAGGGTGCCGAGACAAGCTTGAGCAAGAATTATGTGCGCCGGCTCAGGGGATATGTGGTACCGCGACACATTCTCGTCTCGTGAAGTGGACAACCGATTCGAGACTAAGAACTCTTTCACAGAGAAGTGCGAAAATTCGACCACCCGGGAATAGTTGACCTGGACGATAGCGATTAAACTTGAACAAGTTGACAGCAGCGCATCTTCAGGATCATCTAAGCGCCAGTCCGTTATTAAGTTGGGTATCCCTTCAGTTTCAAACTGAATCGCTAGAACTTCGGCAAGTTCTTCGACACGTAGGGGGCGAAACGACACAAAAAGACATTGCAAAATGTGATTGGCCTGTTCCCATTTTTCCTCGGGGATGTCTTGCAAAATTCGACTGTAAGTCTCATCCAGTGTCATTGGGAGGTCATCCAAGATCTTCCGAATTCTTGATGGGAATGACTGACACAGCCTATCCAGTTGGCACACCACCCAACGAAACCTAGATCATAGCACTGGAATGAGACAATATCCCACATCCGAAGGAACAAAGAAACCTTACATCCCGTTAGCACCCTCAGAGAGTCTCTGGACAACCAGGTCTTTATCTTCTGACCTCCATTTATGCATTTCTTTGTATGAATGAACCACGAATTTAACATAATTGATAATGTCCGCCTTTTGTCCGCCTTGATCATGCAGGGGGATATGGACAGATGTCAAGGACTCAAGGACTGGTCGGATATCATGTTCATCGCGACTTGTGACAAGGATATGCATGCTTGAGAAGTGTGACTCGACAAGGTCCTTCAAGAGATTCAGGACCTTCCTGCGTGGTGATGAAGTAGGTGGGGTGTTCGGACATTCATCCACAGCATCTACGATAATGTACACTGGCAGTCGTTCATCCAAATTGAGCATGTCCTTGAGGCATTTTATTAACTTCTCTTCAGTTGGTCGTTCTCTTCCATCGTGATGCGTGTGATATAGTCGAGAAAGGATGTTCCAGAAATGGTGACTCTGGTTACAGAGTTGGACCAGGAGTGAAGCAACCAAACCGTGGATGTCGCGCTTCGACGTGTCTTTGTAGTCAAAATAGAAATAACATATTGAACCTAATCCGTCGTTGCATGTGCCCTTGATGTTCTCAATGATTGATGAGCTGTAAACGACATGAGCTTCTCAACGTGAACCATTCGGAAATGACATACCAAAGAATGCTCTTTCCAGAGCCTGCTACAAAACCAGGAGGCAATCAGCAATGATAAGGACGCGAAGGAAAGATGTTGGTACGTTTGCCATGTATCCACAAAAGGGAACCACTCGATTTCCATTCATTGAATGACCCATTGTCAATAAACCACGCTGCAGTTCCTTCATGGTGACGGCTTCGTGCAATGCTGTGATTTACAGATGGATCCGGAGGGGAGAGCCAGTTTTGTAGCTCCGATCGCGATTGATTACCTACAACGCAGTTTAGTGGATGTGAGAAACGACGAAAACGATAGAGAACAACGAACGATTGATCTTGTCCGCAACTGTGAGTAGAATGAGTATCAGGTTGGCATGCGATGTACAATAGCAAGCTGTGCTTACCCTGCAGCGTACTGGTCACCGTCACGCGCGTCTCTTCCTGCGTCAATTTGTCCAATCTTTGTAGAGCACTCTCGATCTCTCTCCCTCCCGCCAGCTTGTTCAGAAACTTTTCTGAAGAGAGATGAGCGAAGAATGACGCATCAAGCGCAAGCACTCACTGAGTAGTCCTTGCTTTATCTCTTTCGTTGAAAGTGTGAGGATGCAGAGCACCTCCGCCATTATTTTACCGAGCATTTCCGTCATTTCCGTCGTGAGTTCGATCCCAGAGCATATCTTGACACGGGTGAGGAACGCTTGAATACGTTCGAAGATTTCGCAGAGGACTTCATAGCTTGCGGCAACGTCGTTAGCCGCCTGATACGTCGTTACGAAGATGCATGATGGATGATCAAGGAAAACATTCACCTGGAGAAGGACACTGATTCCGGAAAACATCACTTTCGCGGGAGAAAACGTCTGATAAAGAGTGACTGAGATCGATAATAAGGAAACAAATCATCCACCGAGACATACCAGGCTGACGCCCTCACCAAGGATACCAGAAAACATAACCAAGACAGGTACGATAGTGTTAAGCCATTTCATCAAAGTCTGACTCTTCTTCTTAGCTCGATTGAGAGAGTCCACTTGCTTTTGAAATGTTGCCAGGATGGCATCAGCGGACTTGCAGGAGTCGAGCTGGGCGGCAAATGGATGCGTTCGGAGATCTTGACCAGTCTTATTCTTGTATTCCTCCAAGGCGGCATCGAAAATAGATATGAAAGTTGAGGAGGGGATGGTCGTCTGGTTAGCTTCAGTCATAACATTCACCGAGGGAAGATACGACACGGCAAAGCACCACTGGCAGCTGGCATTAGGCGCTCGATAAGCTTTGCGCACTAACTGAAGAAAATTCGTTGAATCGTGAGACAGCTAGCTGTATGCAAATTTATTTATTTAGCTCATCTTGGAAATTCCTTGCCGTCACAGCTACAGCCAACCCAGCTGCAAATCGTAAGGAAGCCCTCTCGAGCCTCCCATCCGCTTAGCGCGCAGGCCGGGGACTGAGGCTGGCTCCTGCCCCCTATATGGATCCCCCGCAGCTCGCGCGATACACCCTCTACTTGACGTTGTCACCCTAGCACATCTGCGGACATTATATTCTCTATTCTCGAAGCATCAGGAAAAAAACTGGAAAGTGCAAAAATGGCTTTACATAACGTATGCGAACTCACATTGGCCCGGGACTTGCCTAAGCGGCTTACCCGGAGCTATCCGAGCCTATCCGAGCCTACCTGGCCGTGTAAGTTATTATCACAGGCATACATACGCCCCCACTCAGAGAAACTAGCATCATTACAGCTAGATCTTGTTGGCACTCTACAGCTTCAACTTTTCGCGACCGATAAACGTTATGACAATAACGTTTGACAGGATCTCCAACGGTCTGGGCATGATTTCATTCCCTTGCAATATTGTGTAACTTGTAGACGAAAACTCGCGGATACAGCAACGCGATGAGCATCTGCTCTGGAACTGCTCAACAGACCAATTTCCAGGGTACGGGTCCATGCCAGAGATTGTTCGACAACGAATGTCGGAGAGGTCCTTGTTTAACTCTTTAAACCAAGAGACAGAGCTAGTCGCGATAAGACGGGGCGGACGTGTGGCTGTGGCAGGGCCACGACGCAAGCAGAGGCTTGCATGAAATGGTTTGTTTTATGTGTAGAACGACACGATGACGACTGAGGACGAACGGACAACTTGTGGGAAATTTCTATCTCTCGCTCGGAACACACCGGAGGCAGAACAACGCATCAGCACAAACTTTTGTTTATTTATTTTTTGCTTTGGGAGAGGCAAGGGCTCATGCAAAAAAATCAACGAGAATAAGAACAAACTCGGCATCAAGAAGGTCGTGATTCATTTAGATGAAGCGCGCCTTTGAGGTTGCGGGCAATCGCGGCGTATGTGACCCTGTGATCAAGGGATAAAATGAACCAACCAGCGGATACACACAAACGCCACACGGGGCTACTCACGATGGCCGAACAATTGTAGCATTTCGAACCTTGCATGCAATCGCGTGACAGATGGCCCACCCCACCGCACGTCCAACTTGACGGGTACATCAGCGACCGGTCAAGACCCCCCTCTCTGGTGAATGCTCACCATGTCTTTTGGCTTCCAGCACCAAAACTGCCATAACCTCCTCCTCCTCCGCTGCCATAGCTACCACTACCACCACCTCCGGGCGTCTCAGGGCACGCACGCGCAATGTGGCCGATCTTTCCGCAACGATAGCATTCTGTACCAGAAGAACTACTCCAAAATCCGCCACCACTACCGCCGCCACTTCTTTGGTAGTCAGGGCAATCACGCGACTGCGATCCCAAATTGAAGCGGTTGTTTAAGGGCGTGTAAATGTATAAGAACGCACAATGTGACCTTCCTGCCCACAGTGATAGCAGGACGTTGCCACTTCAAGTTGTGTCATCGGGCAGTCATGTAATGCGTGATCCTCCATACCGCCTGCACCAATAGGTCGCATATAAAGAAGAGAATATGAAGGTAAGCGACCGACTCACAATTATAGCTGAAACGAAAGAAAAGAGCACGAAGTGAGAGAGGGATCGATCAATCAGCTTTTTTCGCGCGACTGAGAGATTCAGAAAGAACGGGTTCTTTACCATGTAGGAGTGCCACCCTTTGGGAAGTTTCCAGCCTCTTTGCCTCGCCGGATGTTAAGGGGCTCACCAAGTCCCACAAAGCAATCAAAAACGACCCCCAGCGCAATCAATGAGAAGCTTTTGATAAACTTCTCAGACCTGCGCCGGTCCCGTGCCCAGCACCATGTCGCCCAACCATTCCGAAGGCCACTCTGCAGCTGACGCCCCACCCAAGGAGCCTCTCCGGGTATCATGTGGGAACGAACGTTGCGCACCAAAGTCTCAGACTGCAGTTTCATGCGGTCAGCAAGGTATGAGTGCCACCGTGGTTGCGTACAGCTCGTCATGATAGCGCCCAAGACAATTTCTTCCTCAGTAAGGCTGGCGCCCGGAAAGGTATGTGTCATATGGATGTAGTCCATCTCTCGTGCGTAGCGCACGTACAGCCCCTCTGCTTGTAAACTCACAGCCACAAGTTCTTCTGCACTTATATCGACCACGCGCTGGACTAACGGTGCGAGGGCATCCGAGATTGGATCCCACAGTGCGACTTCTTGTTTCTGGCTGAGGTCCTGAACGCGGGGTAACATTTCGATTGAGCGGAACAAGTGCCCAAGCGCGCGGTCCGACAAGTAGTAGTCGATGTCACGGTCGTTGGTAACCTCGGCCACTGGCATGGACCAATCCGGCTTCAAATTTGTCAATGTCTTTGGGAAATTGTCGTGGAGGAGGACTGGCTTTCCAGTTTTTGCGTAGTTGGCTGCTTTGCTGTACAATGCCGCGAGCTTCATGCATCGGACATCGAATACGCCGTCCTATCAGCCTATGAGAATGGAATTCTACTGTTGATGGGTACCGCACCTTTGATTGGTCAGCAATGATGGCGTGCCGGTCCGCCAACAAACCCTGTAGAGCGGAGCAAGGCTTGGGTTCAGTGAGCGCGTGAGCATACCCAGGCACGTACGGTAACATCAGAGTTTATGTAATTGACAATGAAGTCATGGACACCCTCAGCTGTAGCATCCCCGCGCCCCTCGTCCAGTGTCCAGACATCACCGGGAACGTAATCCGCTGGGCGAGCTTGCAAAGGAGGAAGTAACGCTGGATTATTGTAGTAAACGTCGTATGTGTCACTAGAAATGATTGATCGGTGGTTATTGCGTAAAGCGTGTATATCGCGTACCCGTCTAGGTCACCGCCAGCAAGACAAGATGACAAAGAACGGTCACCTAGCAAGTGTAGATTAGTGTAGGGCTGGAAGGGCTATTGAAAACCACACACCGATAGCTGGTAAGACGACGACATTTTTCAGGCCGCGGAAAAAGCAGATCTTATCATCAGGGGGCTTTCCCACAGCGTAGACAAGTCGAACTAAAACGCCAAGGGATCTCACCAGTATCGAAGGCAGGATGATAACTCATATACATACCGTCACCAGGGTGAATCAATGGGCTCCTGGAAATGAGACAATGACCCTCGAGATACACGGGCCTTTCATCCGCACATTTTTGTACGCAAGCTGATATCGTCTGTTGAATGACACTGCACGACTGTAAAACGAGGAAAAATACCGTAGATGAAGTCCTCCTTCAGCGTGAACACTTTGTCAGGGTCCGTGCCTTCTTTAATATACGCTTGACCTTCGTCCGCAACGCCGACTAACTGATAGCTATGCGGAACCGGGATTCTTGCCCTGAATTTCAACTCGCGGAGCGAGTGATTCATCACGTCGCGTACCAAACGCCCCCGAAAAGACAGTCCCGACGCTTCGTTGAAGGGAAAATGAGCGAAATCAAGTCCAAGCTTGACAAGTTGCTCTAGGATAAAGGCCAAACGAAACTCATCACCGAGACTCTGCTCTCTAAGCAGGCCGGCAAATAGTTCCAAGGAATCCCTGGCAAGGTAGACCTTTTGTTTCGCTGCGTCTTGGAGGCACATGAATGTTTCTTTTTTAACACCAAGGTCTTCCAATGCCATAACCATAGCCCTAGAGATTCGAGAGATGAATGAACGTCCACAAGATATAAAGCCACATGCCTGTTCAGATAAACTGTGGAGGGACAGTTGAACGAGCGCAGTATCTCAAGTTCACCTTCCACGACGTCAACATCATAAACTGGAAACCTGCGCTGGGACTTTCTGAGGCGCAACTTGATACCTTTCAGCAGGCTGTCGATAACGACCACACCTTCGTACCAAAGAAATCGGAATTGGTATGCGAACGGCATGACGTGGCCCTTTCTTCGGTTACCAGTGGTCTTGCACTGCTTTTCCCATATATTGTGAGCCAGCTCCTGCGAGATCGTGCCAACGCCGTCCGTGTGCGGTTCCAATTCATCTTGCTCTTCCCATTGGTAAGATAGAATCTTTATTTTCAGATGCATGGCTTCGAGCGCTTGTGCGACCCTCTCTGCACACTTGCTTGGAGTCCGAAGTAGCTTTGAGAAACCACCAAATAATGCCCGAATGCTCTCCGCGTTGACAAAGCCTTCACGATCGCGGAACGGCGCCACGAACCACACGGCATGTTCTCTCAGCGAGCCCATTGAGTGCGCCAGGAACTTAAACGCTTGTCCGCCTAATTTAAATCCTTCGCGTAAGATGCCACCGACACGCCGATGCAAAAAAGAAGTTCGATCAACATCCTCGTCCCACCGATATGCGAGGTTGTCCTCATCCCGGAATTCTACACGCATGAAACGATCTATAAGTGTAGGATCGTGACTTTGGAAGTGCTGGATGAGACGGTTCGATGGCATCACAAAGGGGCCTTGAGGGAGAATTCTCGAAGGGGTGACGATTACTTGATAGCACAAAATATGCCCCTTTGGGGGCGTAAGCGGCTTGATTGTCGGGTACTCCACGAGGATCCGCGCCAGGCAGGCATTCGGCGTCTCACTTGGGCTTCGTGTCCAAAGGGCGACAGAGAAAAGACGCAGGATCTCATTCGCACCAGAGCCGTAGACAAGAATGACATCTTCAATAGGTTTCCGGAGGCTAGAGAGTAGGTCATGCGTGTTGAGCAAGCCACAACGTAGACATGCCTCGATTTGAAATGCATTCTTCCAACCTAGCGTCTTGATCCAGCGGGAAACATTGTCGATGGATTTCCTCGTAAAGAGTCTCATCCCCAAGAGATCTACGTTGTAGATACCGGTAGGAACGACCTTGCGTATGACATCCCTATATATTGCCCCAAATTCGGCGAGAGGATCGCCGAGGATGACACGTAATTGGTACGCATATGGCGCGATGCGAGCATGAGCATCATCAATTGCGGATATACGATCATGTGTCTTGTAATTTCCCTTCAGCTGGCTGCCTTCAGAAACGCTAGTATTATAGCTTGCTTTCTCGAAGATAGGAGGGGTGTATAACTCAAATATGATGACTGTCGGTTGTGGTCGACCATCAATAATACGGGGCGATGATAACAGAAGAGCTCACAAACTTGCTCCTGTGTATCGTACCATTTTCCTAGTTTTCGGATAGTGGAGAACCTCACGAGGATACGGTAGTTGATTTGCTCGATCTCCTGCTGCCGTATCTGAAAAATGAAAACGTCAGCTGCGACCAACCGTAAGGTAGTAGTACACACATCGATGCAAATGAGGTCATGCGCATTGACTAGGTAGAGATAGATTGCGCCTTTTCGTTCATATTCCACAGAGAACTTTCTTGTTGAGTCTGGTTGCGTATACCACACACCAAACTGGAATTTCGCAACCTGGAATTGCAACTGGATTGGTTGGCCTTCGGATTGCTTGATTTGTTTTTGTAGCTTTGCTCTCCCAGGGACAATGTAAGATGCTAATTCGAGATCGTAGTCCACTTCCGGGGGGACACCACGATGCACGTCGAAGAGACGAACTGGGTGATGCTTGACGACGATATTATTTTCAGATGATTCCCAATACCATCGAAAGAGTCGCTTTCCTACGTGAATAGGGACACCAAGCATAGCAGTCCTATTGTGGATCCGACCATCGGGGCTCACGCCAGGGGCGACTTCGAAATACGATCCCTTGCCAGCATTTCTGCGATCTTTGGAGTCATAAAGGTAAAGGCGGCGGAGAATGAGGGCTACAGCTTCGTAGATATCATAGACGTCTGCGTCAAAGCCGATATCTCTGAGTTCGATTTCCATCGGGTGAGTGTGCGGAGAGAGGCAGTACTCCGTAAGTTGTTTGTTTGCCGTGAGGGCGTTTTCCGACTCAAACCCATGTTTTTCTGCCAAGGTATGCTTGAATAGCGTTGCTACCTTAACAATGGGCCCCTCGCCAGCCAAACCGCTTCCGCAGTCGGAGAAACTGTCTGAACGCAAGCGCTTCACGATGAGAGCTCAGGTACATGCAGTACTATGGAGTACTCACCATGACTAGTACGCTCAACCTGCCAGATCTCTGGCGGAAAATTCCAGAGGTGTCCTCTAAGTGGGTATGGCTCACAATTTTCCAGTGGCTGGTCAGACTGGAAGAGTAAGGTGGACGGTGCAATCAACAGATTACTAAACATACAACACCGTCAACGCATATGAGGTCATCATCATGAACGAGCGCCATATCGCATTCAGGTGCCTTCTGCATCATGCTTGTTAGAATTGGATTTGCACACACGATAGACACATAATGTGGATCCAAAGTCTCACTTCAGCGAGATAGTCCAGGATCGTGTGAAGGGGATCCTGACACTTGGAAAATGTCAGGGAAAGGTTAGAAGTTACAAGAACAAATTTACGTTGGTATCAAGCGGAATACTGACGAGTTGCCAGTACTTGTCAAATTCAGGTTCATCTTCACCGGGACTCTGAGCCGGTTCTGCTGCTCCTCGAATCCTTGGCAATATTTTCAGGATTCGGGTGACGCGGAAACCCCTGACGAATATGCACTGATCCATTGGCAGATCCTGATACGATCATATTATTAATAAGCCTAGCTCCGTCCTGCATCTATTGGTATGGGAAAACATGGAGAAGCGTACCTTCCCGCTCGGACCACGATTGAATACCACCCCTCGAACATCTTCACGCGAGAATTGCCATTCTACGTCGGAAATACCGGAAACTTTAACTTTTAAGGACACCTGTCCCACCGCTTGGCTCTCCGAGAATACAACATTGGTCCATGATCTTCCGAGATGGCGCCCGGTGACTAAAACAATATCCTCCATGCGCTTCACTCCTAGGCCAAGGTTCCGAGCAAACGCAAACCAGGTGTCGATATGTTTGACTATGCATTTCGCGAATTCTCCTCGAGCAATCGTGTCCTCGCGTTCGGCTGGCACAGGAAGGGATAAGATTGCGCCTCGCTTAAGGCACGAATACCTGACTTGTCCAGGCTCCGGGGGGCTAGTAAGAGGTCAGTGACGCGAAATCCAGTAAAGGTGGGTCTCTACTCTTTGGCTGAGAGGATATCATTTTCGATCCCAACTGTGACTTCCTTCGAACAGAAGTCATTGGGGCTGAGTAGGCCCGAGTAAGTATGCCTTCCCATCTGGAGTGGTAGCGGCTGATGGTATTCTGGAACACCAAAGTTTTCATGGGATGGATCATCTGCGGGGAGGAGAATGTTGAATAGACGGTGGAATTTTCCATCGCGAATGAATCCGACATCGCCCACTTCTACGGAATTATAAAGTCCCCCTGAACTTGGGTCCCACAGGGGGTGCCCAAACGCAGGATACTTTAGTTCTTCGCGGAAAATGTCGTAGTCCATCGGTGAACTCGATGAGAGAACGCAGGAAGGGAAAAACCAGGGACAACAGGAGGGTATATCAGGCCAATAGCCGTATCCTATTATCCGCTTGTGGAACAACATTTGCGCCGCTGCTGACGAGTGCGAGGAGATTTGACAACGATGTGTTATTATGTTTCCGTAGAGCACGGCGAACTTGCAAGGGTTGTGAGAAAGTGATAACCTTCAGCCAGAGTTCACTTAATTTCAAGGTATCAAGCTATATCAAGTCCCTACTACTAGTTGGCAGCTTGTCAGTTTGGCGCTTGGTTTGCCGCTCTGTTGGAACACAGTCCTCCGAAGCTAGACTGGTAAAAGCGAGTTTTTTTTCATCGAAGAATTGGTGGCGACTGCCATGAGACGACACTAACACGACAAACTCGCCTCGTCTCGTGACTTACATACAGAAGAGTCTTTTTTCGGCGTTTTCGGGCACTCAAAATTTCGAAAAAAATAATCTAAAAATCATCCAATCTATATATTGGTGGGGCATAGCTGTGAGGCAAAGATGTCCTAGGTATTTTGGTTTCCATGTTTTACCGTTTTTTGCAGTCTTTCGCGTTCCTGAAACCCAAGGAATATTTTCCTGGTCTACGACCATATACCAGGTGAGAATCTGAGATTCTGCCTACTCTGTTCCTCTTTGCACATCCGCCGAAAATGGGGACAAGAACAAAATTTGGCTGTGGTCTTCAGGTGCAGACTCATCCGCAGACCTTTCTACCAAACAGATGCCCTTC
The DNA here is from genome assembly GCA_022376515.1 of Lactifluus volemus. Taxonomy (NCBI): domain Eukaryota; kingdom Fungi; phylum Basidiomycota; class Agaricomycetes; order Russulales; family Russulaceae; genus Lactifluus; species Lactifluus volemus. Next base: position 88,624 of record WTXI01000100.1, read on the forward strand.
TAATTACACCACATGCACGTGGGGTGTGAGGTGGGAATCATGCTTGAATAGTACAGATTGTATGCGGCCTTATATTCTTACAGGAACAAAATCATTCCACCTAGGTGTCTATGGACCAGTCAAGCATCATCCGTAAGACCATAGTCCTCGTGAATCTGACGGATGGTTGTCTGCTTATGAACTGCAAGCTGAACATATGCGCATGATTTTTGATATCAACGGTTTATAGCAGAAACGAAAGTAACATACCTTCCCGATTATTATCTAGCCCGACTAGGGGTTAGCACAAGCCGTTAGTCCTTAGCCATGCATTGTAAGATCACCTGTGCGGCGTCCTTAGCTTCATTGTAACGATGCAGGAGTTTGATATGTCTCGAAACAATTTTCTGTGCATCCTCTCCATTCCTAAAAAAAGCGCGTCAATAATGCAATGACACACGCCATATGCTTACCCCAGCTCTTTCTGCAGCTCGGTGACTTGTGCCTCAAGCTCTGCAATACGTGCCTCTCGCTCCTGAGAAGATTTTCAGATTTTTATAAAGAATAAGATATAAGACTACCATTCCTTCGCGGATGTGCGCGCGTGCATCTTTGATTTTTTTAGATTCGAGTTATGCGAAAAGAGAGTAGGTCTTCAGATGAGGTTTTATGATGAGGGTCTTAAGACGCGAGCAGTACGTAAACGCCACGTGGTGTCCTCAACCAAGTGGAAGGCTGCGTGAGTGAAGGGCGAGTTAAACCACACGGCGAACAGACAAGGGAAGGCCCAGAGCCTAGCAAATCATTCAGGAATGCGAGGAACGGCATAGCCTGGCCGCAACATGTTTGAAACTGAGGAACATATTCATAGCTCTGCCAGACAGCAGAATGCTCATGCGAAAATATAGAAAGTCGACGGGGTTCGCCTGCCAGATTGCCATAAACTTTTCAATTTCGAGAAGTACAGTATAGAGAGTAGAAATTAAAGTTACGTGGGAGTCGTCTCCCTAACGAGGTAGGCACCGTGAGGCTCCGCGTCGCGTCGAGCGGATGGTCGAGACACTTCGTAATGACATCTCTGTCCCCGGTGGCGGTTACGGAACTCGGCCGACGCTCACAGACCGCATCGCCGTCGCCACTTGCGCGAAATCCCATCTCTCTTCGCCTTTACAAAGTTCTGGGGGCATCATTCGACGACGAAGCAACAAGAGAGGCACTCAGTACCCTTTCCGAGCTTTATGCGCCCTCAGGATCCCCAGCTCTCCACCCCACAGAGAAACAAGATGACACAGGACCTTGCGAAGTAGATGAGGCCGACGTGGAAAGAATTAGGGATGTGCCAGGATTCTTGCAGGGTGCAGCCCCTGGCGATACTGCTGCAAAAGCGCGGAAGCATCTTCGACGGGATATCGAGAGTAAATTGGAGGAAGGAAGTCTCAAATTGCTTGCTGCATTCGGTTCTGTCGACCAAGTGCGTATCATAATAGTCTTGTACAGGCTACGTGCAGCTCCTCATCACCTGCTACAGAAATTGGATGCTCTACAGACCCATATAACGGCTATGCGAGCGCGGTGCGAGGAAGCGCAGGCACAATTACAGTCAACGAACGAGGCCTGCGTGTCCTTGCTTGACCGTGCAGGGAGTCTGCGTGATGAGCGGTATGATTCGACCGACTCCTTTCCGCCAACTTCTATCCCTTGTTTACGCCAAGAATGCGCAGACAGGAAGTGAAGACGCGTCAATCAATTGTTACCTTGTTCCTCGCGCGTTTTACGCTCTCCGACGATGAAACCAACTCGTTGTCTTCCCCTGATGTTCCCGTGGGCCATACGTTCTTCGCTGCCATGGATCGTGCGCAGGCCATCCGTCAAGACTGCCGTGTCCTGATGGCCGGGGAGGACAGTCCCTCCAAGGCCGGGTGTGTTTTCTTCACACAAATCGATGTTAACCACCCTTATGCCATGGCAACAGACTCGATATAATGGCCGTGACCTCTTCTCACCTCGAGAAGGCATGCGACAAACTGTTCCGATGGTGTCGCTCCGAGTTCCGAAGCATGGGCCGTGATGCATCTCTCGAAGTTTCCAACGAGCTGAGCGAAGCCGTGCGCCGTCTCCGTTCGCGCCCAGAGCTCCTTGCGTACGCCATCTCTTCCACCTCCCTCTCCCACCTCTAATCACCTTTACCTACCGAACCCAGGGATGCCCTAACCGTACTTGCGCAGACGCGCCAGACCGCACTCCTCGCTTCGTTCACGAGCGCTCTGACGACCGGCAGCCGGACTGGCAGTTTAAGTGCTCGTCCAATCGACCTGCACGCGCACGACGCTCTGCGCTACATCGGCGACATGCTTGCGTGGGTGCACCAAGCCATCGCGGCAGAGCGCGAATTTCTCGAGGCGCTCCTCAGCATTGACCCAGGCGCGCGTATGCCAGGGGCCGTGCGGGCGCCGGCTCACGCGGAAGACGAGTGGCTAGGGGAGCTGATGGACGCCGCCGTTGCGGGATTGTGCGGTCCCTTACGCGCGCGGGTGCTACAGACGGTTCGGGCCCAAGAGAGTGGTTTGAACGCGTACAAGGTAGCGCGTCTTCTCCATTTCTATGCGCTGACGATGGCACGCACGCTCGGTTCGCGCGCGCTTCTCGCCACAACTCTCAGAGAGTGCGTCGTGCTTCCTCATCCGCTTCGCTCTCACCTGGTAACAGAAACTCATTCCAGGACCACCGCCGCATCATACGCAGTCTTTTTCGACGCCATCGCAGCGCAGGGCCGTGCACTTTTGCGAGTCTCACTCGACACTGCCGATGCCTCGCTCACGCAACCGCAAGCGCTACTGACGCATGCACAAGACATTCGCGCGATCCTAGCGCTACACACCGCAGAGGCGGATACTGACAGCGAAGATGAAGCAGATGGCGTCAGTGGCGGCAGCGGGGGGGATGGCGCGACTATCGAGCGTGCACTGGACGCGCTCGTCGACCCTGCGGTACGGATGTGCATCAGTGCAGCAGAGGAAAAGGACACGCTGCTCCGTCGGCGTGCTGGTCCCGGCGGCACCGCATATACTTGGGACCGCCCCGTCTTCGTGCTCAACTGCCTCACATACTTAGCAGACACACTCTCGCCTCACCCATGCGCAACACGCAAGCATATGGAGCTGGATAGTACTATCGAGGCGCGGGTACGGGATCTCATCGAAGAACACGTTCGTATATTTCCCGTCTCTCCCCTCGTCTTCTCTTACACAAATTTTACGCCCGCCTAATTGTTCTTGTTTTGGAAGTACAGTACGAAAACATATTGCGCGACTCGGGTTTACACGACGCCATCCGTGCATGCGAGCAAACTCCACCAGACGCAAGTGATCCCTTTTTTTTTTCCCTTACCTACGCTAATAAAATCGCTCGCTTTTTACAGGAACCCCTAGCGCACGTGATAGCATGTGACCCTCCAGCACTCCGCAACGCTCTCTCCTCCTTTGCGCGCTGGCTCGCCTCGCTCGATGCAGTGCACGCGCCACGCCTCACCGCGCTTACCGCCTCTGCCTTACACGTACGCGTCCACCGCACGGCGCAGAGGCGTCTCGGACACGCATATGCGGCGTTGTGTGCGCGGGTACGCGAGCCGCGATCTCGGTATGAAGCTGCGACGACGCTGTTGGGCGCGGAGCGACCGTTCGGAAGCGTTGCAGCATTGTGGCAGATATTCGGGATCGATGAGGATGCACAAGGGGATGATCAGGATGAAGGTGGGAAGAGCATCTAAGTTTGTTCCTTTTTGTTTCTGCGACGCACCCTCTCTGGTGTCCATGCGAAAATGCGTGCATGATCATAATAATGCGAATCTATCCAGCTGCATACATGTGACTTGACAGTCTCAGAGAGTCATGTAGTCTACAGATAGCAGCAAAAGGGAGAAGGAGGGAGAGGGGAATGTAAATTGGGGATAAGAAATGTCCAACGACGTCGTCGCTGGCATCCCGCCATTTTTATCCGTTAATTTAGTAAACGTGAACCTGCGGAGAACTCATCAACACGCCACCCCGGAGCAGGGTTTTGCTTAATTCAACGCACCTCGTCGCGCTCGCGGCCGCGCATGAACGATGGCTCGGTGCCCTTGTAGTAGATATCGGTCCAGAGGTCCTCTGACCGAGGCACCGGGGAAGCCTTGGCCTCTTCTACTGCCTTGTCGACTTCCCCCTTGGCGGCCTTATCGAGAGCCTGGATGACGCGTTTATCGGTGATCATGCAGATAGGGAGGAAGCGAGCGAGCTGTCGTTACGTACCTTAAGGTCAGGCTCGGTCGCGATGCCCCATTGTTCAATGTAGGACTGCAGACCGCGAATCGGGTCTTGCGTTGAACGCATACGCTGCACCTCCTCACGAGTACGGTATGTTGTACCAGGGTCAGACATCCTGTCCTCATCCTCAGATTTGGGCTTCGATCCAGAGTAAAGAACACGCACGAATGGCCACCATAACGGTAGGTCACAAACTCGAGTAGGAGCGGACCCTTGCCCGAGATGACCCAATCACGCGCGTATTTGACTGCCTGCGCGGATGCGATAATATCCATACCGTTCGCTTGGATACCAGGTATCTTGTCTCCCCGAGTGAAGTACTCGGTGTTCGATGAGCTGCGCTCAGCAGAGGTACCCATTCCGTATTTGTTGTTCTCGCAAACAAACACGCAGGGTAGGTTCCAGAGTTTGGCCATATTGAACGCCTCGAAGACTTGGCCCTGATTGCTCGCACCATCCCCGTATAGAGCGAATGTAGCCGATGGGCGCTCGAGATATTTCATGGCAAATGCGATGCCGGCACCGACGGGGACTTGCGCACCAACGATACCATTTCCGCCGAAGAAACGGGGCGTAAAGATGTGCATTGAACCACCCTTTCCTTGAGACATGCCAATTTGGCGGCCGAGGAGCTCGCCCAGTACACCAGTGATAGTGCCACCACGAAGGACAGCGAATGGATGGCAGCGGTAAGAGGTGATGACCATATCATCCTTAGTTATAGACGATTCGAGACCGACTGCAACAGCTTCCTGAAAAAGGAAAGAACGCGGGACGCGAATAATATATCACAGGGACGAGTCTGAAGAGAGAATACGAAACGCACCTGGCCAATTGCGAGATGGCAGAAACCTCGGATGAGCTTGCTCTTGTACATCGCGTCGGCAGACTGCTCCATGCGGCGCATCGTGACCATTTCCTTGTACATTTTGAGGAGGCTGTCCTTGGTGACCTCTACGTCAAGAGAAGGAGTTTCGGTGTTAAAAGCTCTGAAGGAGTCTTCATGAAGTTTGACTGTGAATGGGGTGGAGCCATCCTCCGGTATTGATTGGGAGAGTCGTGTTGAGTCCGCCGCGGTCTGTAGCGAGCGGGCCAAAGGCTGTCACGTAGCGTAAGTACCAAAGGTTGAACAAATAAGAAATTGTAATTAATACCACAAATCGACCGGTTAGCGTTTTTAGAGGGAGACAAGAGCGGAGTCGAGGAAGGGAGGCCATGAGAAGAAAGGAAGAGTGGTGTTGAAGCGACGAATGAGCTGTCCCGTTAAGTCTCCCGCCCTGGGGACAGGTTCTCTCGGGTCCGGGTAATTCCGTCCGCAATATTAGGTCCCCGCCTCCGGTTTCTCGCGTAAGAAATTAGCAGGCGCGGGTCTCTGTTAACAAATGACGCGGAGGATTCCTTACCGTGTCTCGGGTTAAGTGCTCACAGATGCTACTGTGCACCCTCATTATTGAAAGTGTACAGACGATAAGTTACAATCTCACATGCATCGATCACGTGATAAGGAGGCGACCCCGTTGCAAGACCTTTGAGATAACGACAAAAAAGGATTAAATTTGACTTTTAATCTATTCTACCCCGCTATGACCGTCAAATCACAATATGCGTCAATTGATAAACATGAAGGCAATTGAATGCATGAGACATCCGGGACTATAGTAAATTCGACCCATATTCCAGTTGGGACGCGACGAGGTCTCTTGCCACGCTGACTCCGCGAACAAATCCGTGTATAGAACAGAGCAGTCGTTGGATGAAAGGGATTCGGTATACACATTCCAGACAGGAATAAGCATAACCGGCGACATGCTCAAGATCTGGCATATATCCTGACTAGTGCAATTGTGTCAGTGGTAAATTCCCTATGCATTCATAAGCGACTAAATGCGAACATACAGAATTAAATCTAGGTGTTGATACAAGCATCGGAGAGCAGCGATTGGGCACCCTGAGAGTTGAACCAAGTCCAAGACTAATTAGGGTCGCGTGCTGAGGCGAGTTTGCGTGAAAATCGTGGGCACAACTTCGAGACGAATGCGACAACGGGAAAATCGTCGAGATGTTTCCCGTTACCGCGTTCCTCCAAAGGCGGTACATACAAATTTCCTTTACAAGAAAGCGAGCAAACCGCACAACTCTGACCTTAAGGCACTTCACAAGCCTTACAAGAGACAAGAGGTATGGCTAAATTGAGTGATGAAATGGAGAATCCGCGCAAGGGTTTGGAGGAAAGTTACAAAGGAGTACGGGGATGATTCGCACACCGTTCTTCTTTTGCGTCGGATGCAGAGAACCCCATCCCATATGGGCCAAAACAGAGATGTGGAAAGAGGCATGAATCCAACAACACCTGTTTTTGCATATGAATTGGATGTTCAGATGCAGGCAGGTCCAGGCTGCTTTATTGGGAGTCCGCGTAAACCCATAAGCACTAGTGAAGAGCGTCTCGATGGGTTAAAGCGCATTGTCAGCACAACCCATAGCATAATATGCGCCCGAACAACGTTAAGGCCTATAAAACTTGCCTAGACTAACTCATAGAAACTTCACCAAGTGCCCATCTCCCATGTGATGGGTCGCATTCCTTGTCTTGTGGGAGTATCCACCCAAACCATGTGTGAGGTTCAGTTCAGCCATCAAACGAAATGGCTCCGACGAGGCGAGTGACAGCCAATCGCTTTGATAGTGTCCACGACTCGGAGGTATGCTGCAGTGGGACCAGATTAGCATGTGAATGGTTCGAGGAGAATGCGCGCCCAGAATTGCCGCATTGATTTAGTGGTGGAGAGTCATCTGGCTGACTCCGAAAATGGTCGGCCATCTCCGGTGGTCTAAAAACTTCTGGTTCAGACGACTTATTGACATTCGAGTCATGGGTATACTGACGAACACCATCATATTATAGATAAACTACTAGGCATAGACCAGAGTTCCGCACGAGGCTGGGGGGCTCTATGTGTGGTGAAGGTATCCGAAGGACCTTGCTAAAGGGCGGAGATTGGCGGAACTTCCATCGCGGAAACAAAACCATTTTGCGATGTGACTAGTTCACAAAATCAAAACTCATATCGCCTGCCTACCTATCGCAAGCATGCGAACTGGCCAACACCTGGGAATGTCTTACTACCAGAAGCTCAGTAATACCTTTCTGAACTTCCGGAATCGACTGTATATTCACGAACTGGCAGATATCGGACTAGGTCAAGCAGTGGCCCAGGAATATACCGCCAAAGTGACCTGAACAGGATATCATACCGTGGTGGGAAAAGAAAGGAGTCAAATAGAGTGTTTCGTTCACGTCGTTGAATTGGTGTCAGTGGACTCTGGAAACGATCCGTGCTGTATCAGGGATCATTGACTTCCTTTGCTTCGCAACTTCGCAGTTCGCAACCCGCACCCGACCCTCTTTTACGCTTCCAGGCCACTGACCGCCTAATTTACTTCATCCGGACCTACTAGTACGCGCGCTGCCAGTGCTCTCCCACCTTTTGTATCTCTTTCACCTCCAGCTTTCCATCCCACTCCCTCATTCAACACACCATTCATACACTAGTCCACGTCACTTATTTTTCCTTGACATAGCAAATGCCGAGTGCTTTTTTGGAGTATCCATTTGGGCGGGCGCCTCGCACGCTTCGAATCTACCCGCCTTGGGAACTCCGACAGCCTTGGAGAACAAGGGAGTTTTCCTCATCCCCACTCACACAAATCAACCTCTCATACCAAGCAAAGATATGGATTGTGACAACATGAAGCGTTGATCGTCTATTACAGAGGCGGCGCTCGGTACCTGCTTCTCACGCCCCAAAGTCTGCCAGTGCAACGAGTTATGATCTGGCTTTATGAGCTGGGTCGTGGACGTCGGATATTTCAACTCACGCACTTCTTTTGAAGCCATAGTTGAGCCGACAAGAACAGTAGGATTAACAAAGGACATTACCATCACTAGCTCCCAATGACCTTTCCGATCGCCAGAGTGTCTTTTTCGCGGCCAATATTTCCACGCCCAACAACTGCATTTAGTTCACGTTGATCCAACTTGTTCAACTGCATTAATCCGAACCACACGTACGTGCATTCATCCTTTTCTCCGGGAAAGCGAGAGCGAGAATCGCAAAAGAGAGAGCCAAGATTGTTTTCATCAACACCATTGTCACCGCAGGAAGTTACTGGAAAGCTGGATGATGAGGATATAATGTTCAAGAAACGACGGCTGCTAGTGAGAGAAGAACGAAATGGGTCGACTTTATTCTACGACCCGGAGTCTGTATAGGCGGAGTTTGATAGTCGCCAGGATATTCAGATCATTCGAACAATCCATCCACTCGACACTGTCAGTGCTTAACCCATATGTTCAACGGGCATCTTAACAGGCAACAGCTCGACTCAGTTCAGCTCAGTCTATGACTGAAGCGGTTTCCGAGCAGCAACACTTCGCAGAACTTGGCATCGCGGTGACAGTAGTTGTCGTCGGCCACCTTGCTTGCGGACTAGGTTGCAAGTAGAGTCAGAACTTCTTACTTTGCACGGCCGCGGCTTTGAATACTTTGAATTTCAAACTCGGCAATGTCCGTGCTTACTTTTTGGATCGCGTGAATTTCCATTTCTTTTTTTTCTCATCCTCATCGTCGCCTGCTTTCCGAGGGGCAGAACCTTCGCTGTCTCCGTCGTTACCGGCTAGCTGAGAGAAAATCCTCGGACTTGTCCATGGCATGTCCTAGTCACCCGAATGAATGTTACTCTGCTACCGGTACAATCTTGAGAGACCTAGGTTGTTGGATAGCCTGGAATTTATTTCTGCGTTAAACCACAGGTGCCTTGAATGAGCGCCTTGCGAAGTTCACCGAGGTTACTCAGGCCTGGGTCTGACCGAGGTGGTAGGGCCCCGTGGAAAGTGGAACTATGTTCAGTCTTAAACGACCAAAGGTACGCAGCACCGTGTAGATATTTTATCCAAAAAGATAATCTATAAATATGCCAGCCCAGATGACTTTACCCAGATAGAAGGCATTCGATTCGAACTGTCTTATACTCAGTAAATGCAGTCGAAAGAGATGAATTTGGGCCACGTACCGCGCTAAGACAGCCGTTTGGGTCATCAACGTCAAGGTTTTGAAGCTGCGAAACGAAATAGTAGGCTGTACCCCCAACAGCAACTGTGAAGTACGGTACGCCTTGGCCGTTTAGTACACCAGCTGCAGTGAGACATGCGACCATTATGCCGGCAAAAACAGCCAAAAATTTCTTCACGTGTCTACCAAATAGAAGCGCAGTTGATTTCACTCCTGCCTTCACGTCGTCACGCCTATCTTGACAAGCGTATATTGTATCTAGTTCGGCTTTATATGGGAGGAAGATTCACTGAGTGTGAAGCTACGCACCATAGTAGATCGACCACCTGTGGATTTGTTACCTCAGCTCGCCTTCGCCAAACATAAACATAAAATTCACTCACCAACAGCAACCCAGGAACAGCACCCCTGATGCGGGAGTGAGCTGAGACTGCAGTGCGCTCCATGCCACAAGGGATATCATATTCACCGCAACGCCTATGCTCGACCGTAGAGTTTCAGGTACGTACTTTTCTATTCGGAAACTACTACTTACCTAACCAGACCTGCGGCCAGTAGGTGACACGTTTCAAAAGTGGATATATCCCTGCCAAGGGGAATATTGTAGTGAGCCCAAAGTTCCAACTGTTTAGGCCACTTGCTTTAACTGAAGCTCGACATATGACAAATGGAACGTACGCAAGGGCATTGCAGGGCTGGAGGAGAGCGAGGAGTATCACGAGATGAATCGCCAAGAACACGAGGGCACCTGGCACTGACACCCGACCATCGGCAATTGGCCTGTGCTTCGTTCGCTCTGGATGCCGCGGTTGTGAGTGCATGGGGGCAATTCTGATTCTGCCCGATTTCTCACCTACTTGTCTGTCGATGTCACGATCGAGGATGTCATTCCACACGCAAGCAGCACCTAGAAGAGCGTAAGAGCAGCAGCATTATGGGGAAACATGAACTCATACTATCATTCCGGCAGAAGACAAAGCCGTCAACAGACCGAAGACCTTCCTAAGAGAGTGCTCACCTGTGCAGAAGGGCTGCACCAACTAGGCCGTAGGTAAGATTGAAACCATAGGTCTGCAGAGACAGAGACAGTGGACGCGCGGCCATCGTCATTCCCCAGGCTGTATTGACGGAAAGGCCAGTCAATTACGTTAGCGGAGTGTCTATGGAGTTCCCATACCGCAGGGCCAGAAAACGAGCATGGAGCCAGCGAACTTATGTACGCGGGAGAGCTCGACCTTGAAGTGGATGCACTCAGCGAAACTGCAGCGACAGGGGCGAGAGATGGCAAACGTAAACGCCTACCCAGCGCCAGAGTCCTGTGGAGGGCGATCTGCTTTCCAATGCGTTCATGGTCGACGAGAGGAGGGAGAGGACTATGAAGTTCAGAACCGGACTGGCTCATTAAAAACAGAGTGACTCGGAGAACGTTATGATCATCGCTTCGGTGGCCGGGAAATCTACTACTTGTTAGAGACTGCGATGAAGTACAACGTCACAGATTCGTAACTCCACGAACTTCAAGTGAGAACACTTTTAGTGCAGCCCGAGTATCTACCAATCACAACGCAGACGGCGCCAGTATGCATGGGTCTGAGAATCCGCGGCGGTGACTATGACTCGGACAGCGTATAGGTCCGAGTCTTTGTCTCGTTCTCACCTTACTAGTAGCGTTATGTACAGACAGCAGCCTATCATATAACCTCACTTTATTGCTCTCCTATTCATTCGCTTGCTCCCGTGTTGGGTATTAAGTTGAAATTGGTGCACACTTCACCTGTCGGTACCAATGCGCACAATAGCTCGAAATCTTATCAAGAATTCCACATTGTTCTTGCACGCCCTAGAGACGTCAGCGAGAAGCACGGGTTCTGACTCACATCCAATCATTTCTTGCAATCCATCAATCTTACCGCCTACCATTATCCCGAGGTCAAACGTTGACTAGGTTCTGAAAAAACAACAGGTCCGGTGGTCGCACTCCATATTCTTTCGACTATCCTTTCACTAGCAGGCTTGTCCAGAAGAAATAATATTTGACATCTGTCTGGCGCCAACATTGTCGCGTAGATGGCAGATGCTTTCAGCGGCAGAGTCTCAAAGTAACTTTAGGATTCTTTTTTGCAGTGCACGAGAGAGAAGAATGAGCTTCTGCGAGGCGAAAGTCAAGTGAAATCTAGGGAACCACCGTCTCAAGACATTATTCGGATAAGACCCTCAAATACATAACAAGCACCTGTAACCCCAACACTGTTTTTTCCGCTCCACGTTACGTGCTCTTTGTGCCATGCTTGATCGTGACATAAAACCTAGAGAAGTTATTTACAATCCCTCCACTATCTTTGGTTTGGAGGGCATAATTGAGAAATTAACCAGCGTTGTGCGGGGCTGTATGTCCTGCATTTTCAGGTCCTCTGTACAACGTCTATGGTTGTTCCTTATTTTGAAAAGAAGGTACACGTCCAGAACCATGAACTGTGCAGAAGTAGCTTCCGCAGCCCCGACAAAGCCTCATGAAAGAGAAGGATCGTTTCCCTTTCCCGAAAAAGGTGTTTTAGAGAGCAGGTTCCGCAGCTACATGCGCAGGGATGAAACACATCCAAGAAAACTCACGGCCGCGGAGAAGTGAGCGAAAGTTGTTTGGGAGATAGTTGGCTGCGGGCGTGGACAACGCTTCCCAAGCTTCCGATGAGGTTGATGTGGTATGACTTAAAAGATACAGGCAGACAGCAGTCCGTGTGAGCATTTGTATATGTGTTCTGCAGCAGCAATGATAGAAAACTTATGGAGAGCGTGACTACCCCAGGCTAAGGCAGATTGGACGGGCCTGAGTCAAAAGGATATCTGGGTTGCAAGGACGCAGTCTTAGCCTCCCAATTGGACATCACGGGGGGGAGCTCCAGGCGCCGCAGCGGTTCTAGCTAGAACGATGTTCATCGAGAACGGAAACCATGAAACGGTCAACTCCGAGTCGGAGTGTCGAAAGCAAAAACGTGTCACGTGACTTATTTTGGCCCAGGTCGCCGCGTCTCTCTTGAAAAAATCATTCTGTTCTTGACACTCTTGGTTGTCATAAAACAAAATCCAACGTGGTATACACAACCAACAACACATTTGCTGTCTTCTTCGATGTTCCACATGTATCATTGCGAATACGCATCGTAACTAGTCGGCTGGAAGCTGCGTGCTGGATGAGTCCCATCTGCCACTTCACATCGATAGATAAACGTGTTCAACTCACCTTTCACAACTTATGAACTTATGCAGCTGCGGAAAAGAGTTCTGGGCCTCCCACCACGGGGGCTGAGCTTCCCCCCCATCTGTTTATCTAGGGTACCCTTCGCAGGGAGCTTCGACACCCCAGCTATTTTCTCTCCTCATATTCCCACCATATGGAATTAGAACACTCAAATATTGCCTTTAACGCTGAGACATGCGGCGCTATAGACCACATCCTCGGTCCTAATCACCATGATCCCAGAGATCGGAGAAGTAAAGGCCGCGTTCTTATTCGACTCGAGAGACAAACTCGCCTGCGAATTGCGATTGTCCAGTTCGGTGTGTGGTACACACCATCTGATTCCCCAGCAAATCATGGCAGGACGTTCTCTGTGGAATATGAACAAGAATGTTCCACAGCATATATCAAAGTGGCCCATGAGCATCGTCTCATTTGCATCATTGTGAGTGCTACCTCCATAGGCTTGGACTCAAATGACACCCCTTTCTCCTTCTTTTAGATACGACAACGCGAAACCAAGGCTGAGTACCTGATCCTCGTTTCGTTCTCCAGTATTCGAAGGCTGGAAATTGGGCGCGATGGATCGAAGCGGCCTAGTAGGTGCTTTCCTTATCGTCACATCGTAACACTGATGGTTGACCGCCACCGACAGTTGTCATATTCGATTTATACAGTCCCCCTACCTTCGAGAAAACGAGCGATAATAATAACGGTACCCATCGCAGGGGAAGATATAAGACGCATGATCGTATATCTGCACTCGATGATGCTCATGCCCGCATTTCCCCGTATGCGCACCAACTACGTATCGTCCTCGCTGACCAGCGTGATTTCGAAGAATTCGAGGCGATGTGCCAGGACGTGAAGTGCCACCGTCCTTCTGGTTGTTGCGTTGATGCCTACGCAATGCGATTCTTTAGAAAGGACTTCATTGACCATGTTTCCCGTTGGACCCAGAGGATGGCGTGGAAGACCGCATTTCAGATCGAGGCATATCTGCGCTGTGGCCTGCTAACTACGCACGACCTGCTCGTTAGTCTCCGCAAGCCCATTGAAAGTGTCATCATTGACTACGGCTCTGAGGCGAGCGAATTTTTGCTTCTGTTTTCTTCTGCCCTTCGGACGCGAAGCCCAAGTGAAACGCCGCATGCCTGCCTTGCACGGGTTCGCGCCGAGTCCCCGACAATCAAGCCACTCAAACTTGCGAAGGGGCATATCTTGTGCCATCATGTAATCATCATGCCTTCGAGGATACTCCTCGAGGGTCCCTATCCAACGCAGTCAAATCGTGTCATCCGGCGCTACAAAAGTTACGACCCTACTCTTGTGGAACGCTTCGTGCGTGTCGAATTTCGCGATGAGGACCACCTCCCGTACCGTTGGGACATCACTGTCGATGGGACGTTGTTTCTGCAGCAGCGCGTTGGTGACATCTTAAGCAAAGGGTTTGAAATCGGTGGGCGTCGGTTCGAGTTTCTCGGATACTCAATCAGTTCGCTGCGCGATCACACCGTGTGGTTCGTGTCACCGTTTCGCCATCCTTCCCTCGGTTTCGTCAATGCGGAGAGAGTTCGCGCATCACTTGGGGATTTCTCGAAGCTACTTCGGACGCCCAGCAAGTACGCGGCGAGGATGGCGCAAGGTTTTACCTCTACAGACCCTGGTGTAAAGATTCGATGCTACCAGTGGGAAGAACAGCCCGACTTGGGTCCACACACGGATGGCGTCGGTACAATCTCCCCCCAACTGGCTGACATGATATGGGAAGAGAGGTGCCGCGCTATCAGTGACCTAAGGGAGAACTGCGTCAAGCCGTCTGCATATCAATTTCGCTTTCTTGGGTACAAAGGCGTGGTTGTCGTCGACACACGGCTCAAAGGCATCAAGATGCGTCTGCGAAATTCACAGCGCAAGTTTCCCGTGCATAATATTGCAAAAGCCGAGTTCGAGATAGCTCGCTCGTTTGATTATCCAAACCCAGTTCACCTCAACAGGTCCGTGGTGTATCTCCTCCATGTCCACGGTCATTCATCATTCGATTTTTTAGGCCTGCCATTATGGCACTAGAAGATCTTGGCGTCAAGAAAGAAGCTTTCATACATCTCCAGGAAGCAGCGACAGAGGCCATTTACCATGCCAGCGATTCATTAAAGACATTCGCTGACTTGCTTAAAAGCCACGGTCTTGGTGACATGTTCCGCCTGGCCTTTATCCTCGAGCAGCTTGCCAAGCTTGGACATGATTTAAAAGATTATCTCCATAGGGAAGCGACTGAAAATGTTTTTCTGAGACGGTTGGTCCGCGACTCGATGAATCACTCGCTCCGCGAGGTGAAATACAAGGCGAGAATTCCGGTCCCACACAGCTATCAGTTAGTTGGTGTTGCAGATGAAGGTCAAGCATATATCAACGAAGGCGCGGACCCTGACAAAGTTTTCACGCTGAAAGATGGATCCATTTATGGTATGTTTTCTCGCGGATCCATAGGCATGCAGCGTCATCAACAGTTGATATCAGCCTGCATACAAGAATCTGCAGACAAAGACCCCGTATATTTTAAGGGGTACTGCCTTATTTCCAGGAGCCCAGTGATTCACCCTGGCGACGGTAAGTATATAGGTTTTAATCTCGTCTTCAATACCAATGCGATTCACTTAAACTGTAGTTCAACGTGTCTACGCTGTGGGAAAGCCACCTGAAGATAAAATTTGCTTCTTCCGCGACTTGAAAAATGTAGTTGTATTTCCTGCTATTGGTGCGTAAGATTTGACAACCTTCCTAAATTCCCACTAATCCATACCGCCTAGGTCATCGCTCTTTGGCATCGTGTCTTGCTGGCGGTGACTTGGACGGGTACGTGACGTACACTGCGCTTGACGCGAGAGCAACAGACGACTTACTTTTAGTGACACGTATGATGTTTACTACAAGAACCCACGGTTGCTTCCTCCTCTGAAGGCGCACCCAGCGGATTACCCTCCTGGTGAAGTCTGGACACTGGACGAGGGACGTGGGGATGCCAACGTTGAAGATATCTGTAACCATATTGTAGAATTCATAAATTCCGATCCTATGGTACCTTTTTGGATATGTGCCTATCATCGAACTCACACTTACATACCCCTACAGGGACTGTTGGCGAACCGGCACCTTATCATTGCTGACCAATCAAAGGTACGATACCAATTGGTCATGGGGTTACAGGTCCTCATCCGCCGATAGGACGGCGTATTCGATGAGCGGTGCATGAAGCTTGCAGCGTTGTGCAGCAAGGCTGTCGACTACCCAAAGAATGGAAAGCCGGTGGATCTGCATGACCTCCCGAGGACGTCGTCACGGTTGAAACCGGATTGGCACAAGACTGAGGTGACCACCGACAGCCATGATCCCGACTACTACGAGTCGGACCGCGCTCTCGGGCACTTGTTCCGTGCAATCGATCTACGCAAGCCTTATGATTATTTTATTAATAAGGGCATCCCCACTACATCCCCAAAAGGTGTCTTTCCCCTTGAGGATCCGATCACCCGTGCCGTTGCACCTCTTGTCCGATACATGACCTGCCAAGACGACAGATCACCCGGGTCCGTGAATGCCCAAGCACAAGGGCTACACGCGCGTTATGTACGAGAGATGCGATACATCTGCATGACACATACCCTCATTGATTCCCCGGAAATCTGCCTAACCGAGGAGGAAGTTGTCCTGGGCACCATCCTTGCAAATTGCACGCAACCACGGTGGCGCACGGACCGCACGCAGCGCATGAGGCTGCACTCCGAGATGTTGGTACGTGACATGCGTTCCCACATTATGTCAGACGAAGGTCCGCCAGCAGAGCCACAGCTGCAGGAGGGCCTCTGGAGCGGATGGACCATGTGGAACTGGGCGCAACACCACAGAGATGAGGAATTCATTGATAGCTTCTCGCTCATCACTTTGGGAGTAATGTTTGACTGTCTTAAGCGACTTGGGGCCCTGCAGGACGTCTGAGGCAAGGGTTGTTGGGCTGTGCATGCTAGGAAGACTTACGATAGTACAAGACTTGGTAGTTGTTGTGTGTCTGTGTGCACGTGTGAAAAGTTGGCGGAAATAGAAGAGGAAAGGATACCCTAATGTCGAGGTGGATCAGCATATGATCACGATCATATATTGCAAGGCAACATCACGTCTACTGTAATACCGATACCACTCTCACTCGTCGTTCGTGGACGCCATTATGTCATCAGTGGAACGCGGACAAACTCGACATTGACCCTGCGTCGGTATGCATGATGGATACTAGTAACACCCAAAACAGGAACCCATGCCTATGACTTGAAAATTACTTACGTCGCTGTTGGGGAATTAAATTTAGCAATCTGGAAACAGATACTGAGGCCTGAGGGCGAAGACGGATCGGATGCAGGGCCCGAGAACGGGACAGCCAATGTCCCCCCCCGGGCCGACAGCGACTCCCGGGGCGATCGCCCACAGCCGTCAACTACGATACCATTTCATGCAAATTTCATGTTTCGCATCGGACACCCATTTTTTGATGGCTTTACTTATTTTCCTGAAAGTGACGCATCTACACCTCACTTCAGTTACAGATCGAACGCTGCTGGCGCTCCCGAGTACGGGCTAGCGCTGCAACAGAGTCGAAGACTCTGATCTCAACGCGATAACCCCTCGTTGATTTATCTTTCACTCATGAACATCGGAATTTAGTAGCCTACTTTGGTTACAGATGGACTAGCCTTTAAATACTTCGAACACACTCGTTTGGGGCATCATTTCTGCATCTCGTTTCCTCCTCCTCGCCGCGTGTCGCGTTTCCTCTCGTAACTCGTTTTCCGGACTCGAAGTACCTTTTTGATGGTGCCTGCCAGGCACGGCCAATTTTCGACGGCATTTTACCTTGCAAGCAAAGGTAATAGGATTTAGGGATTAGGTACAGGGTGGCGTCATGGGTGCTTTTGGTGATCGGATTCGGACACTAACTGAACCATCTGATACAGGTTAGCAGGGCGAGAAGGACTAGTCACAAGATTGAACGAA
The DNA here is from genome assembly GCA_022376515.1 of Lactifluus volemus. Lineage (NCBI taxonomy): Eukaryota > Fungi > Basidiomycota > Agaricomycetes > Russulales > Russulaceae > Lactifluus > Lactifluus volemus. The sequence goes on from WTXI01000100.1 coordinate 106,254, forward strand.
TCCCTCCGTGCAAAATTCAGACCGGTAACATCCTCATCGAGTTTGTCTTAAAGGTGTCCCATTCCTCGGCAAAGATATATTTAGGGCTACCTCACCCCCTTCTTTCCCACTTGTTGCTGTTCACCCCCGCTAATAATACGAAGATGGCCAGCTTACCATCTGCCCCACCCGAAGTCATCAAACAGTACGTCAATCTTGGAATGTCGTTTGATCATACCCTGACTTTTGCACAGTACTGCCCCTCTTGTGCGTGTGGGCTCATTCCAATCAATCAAATGGGTATTCACAACGACACACACAGCTCTTCGGTTTTCTTGCGAATTGGTGGCTACACGGTGTCCTTTGTGTCCAGACTTGTAAATAATCTCATCTCAAGTTCGAGTGTTCCGTTGAGATGATCCACGCACAGACGTATATAGCTATAATTTCCCGGACGATAAACGAACCGTAAAAGCCCTCGGTGAGTGTCCGGGTTCCGTTACCACCCTCTAATGAAGTGACGAACAAGTGGAATAGCATACTTCGTCTTTCTACTGGAAACCGTCCAAACGATTATGACCGGGGCCGATACCTACTATTGGTTCATAGAAGGATATGGCGTATTAGAGCGCCTTCAGGAATCGCATCTTACTCCTATAGATATCCCATTGATCGAAGCCGTCATTTCGCTCATCGTTCAGGAATATTTCTGCTATCGAATCTGGACTCTGACCAGGAATCCGTGGCTTTGCATTGCCATCGGTACAGTACGTGTATTTTCCGTGATATCCAAAATTTCGAGTCCCTGACTCTGTTCGGATAAAAGATTGCAATAGTTCAATTCATTGGATGCTTTTGGGGTGGCATGGCGGTAAGTCTTTTTCAAAACTTCAAACCTCTTTAAATGCTCGTACTTACTGGCACCGACGGTTCAGTCACTCGTAGTTGGGAAGTATATAGTCTCCAAAGTGGCACTATATGTATGCACTCTCGTTTTCATAACGGTACACGGCCAGTTGATAACTTGCACCGTTAGCTCTGGACAATCCCGAGTGCGGCGGTGGATATCCTAATTGCTGGCTCAATGATATATCTTGTCCGTGACCTCAACTCTTTTCTCCTTAGCGGCATAACTTATTAACCTTTCTCACAGTTGCGTCGAGTTCGTGACCAGGGCAGTCGCTTCTCTAACCATGCATTGGTTCGCGTGGTTCGTCTTGTTGTCGAAACGAACGCACTCACAGGTATATATATCTTTTTGCACAAAAACCCTGTTTTGATGACCATATTACATATTAAAGCTGGCGTGGCCATCGGTTCTCTTACGCTTTTTCTATCTTTCCCTGTAGGTCAAGCTGAGACGTCCTGCGTTCCTTCTTCTGACGGTTTTCTCTGTCTTCAAACAGAATGAGATATATTACGTGTTCACGTACGTCTTGTCTCGTTGGGCCTCATCTTTACTGATGCTTTGCAAAAAGTTCTGGAATTATTGGAAAATTGTGACTAACGTTTGTATGCGGCGTGCGAGCCAGTTCTCACAAGAGTTTTCAGGTATTCAAACGCTCTTTTGGTGAGCCTCAACAACCGCATCTACTTCCGCGATCACCCCATCGCCGCCACGGTCATTGTGGATAGCGAACATGCTGTGTCTTCTGACCAGTCTCCTCGTTTCGCACACTTTTCTCAAGTGCATCCACCTACAAGGGCAAAGACAACTGACGAAGGCTTCAAGCTCCGTTCCATTCCCAACCGTATGGGCCTAGGAGAAAGCAAAGGCGACGAGGCCAGCATTAGCTCAGGTCCAAGGTGAGTCCGTTCTATCCGTAGTGTCCTTCGATACTTCTGAACTGTTCTATTGCTCAGTAACAGTTGATAAATCTGCGCATGACAACGGCGCATAGTACTTTGATAGTTCTAACTGTTAACGATGGGATACTCGGAGATGGTACTATTCATTCTTTACTAGTAGTAACTATAATTTGCTAGGTCTTTACGGAAGTTTTCAAACATAGTGACTTTTTATAGCAACACTACATCCCGCCCACCTCTATGTCCACCACTACTTGTGCCCGAATTTCTTGCCGTTCTAGAGATCCAACGGCGGATAAAAGTCAGACGACGCGTGAAAGTGAGCCGCGGTCACACATAGGATAATTTCCCCTTTCACAGACAGTGGCACTGTGCGGAGCTTCACTGCCCTTAGTTTTCCTTGAACTTGAATCGCTGGAATGGGGGATAGAGGACAGGCAGGGCGAGGAGTGGAAGCCAGCTGGCGAGTAGCTAGACCGCTGACGTAAGGGAGTAGGACGCCGCCCGCTTATCGATAGACCTCCTGCTTCTCATCAACTCCATTATGTCTTACACGAAGAGCGCAAGCTGTCTGACGTGATCACGTCGTTTGATTTCTCTGCTCTGTTCCAGCTAGATTCGTTCAGTGAGTGCTGAGTCTCAAGATTTCCTGTTTCCCCCGGCCCGTCACTATCGTCGCAATTCGCCATAGGAAACGCTGACACCATTCATGTTCCCGCCAAGAAATCCTCCGCCCGATCGACTGCGACATTTCCCTCCCCGTTCTCCTAGGCACAGCCTAGGTGGTGCTGCCATGACCCGCTTCCTGAAAGTGACGCGTGCCTGCATGGCCCCGAGACAAGCCTGGAACCCGGGATGATTTTCTCTTAGATAGATTGTACACCTTCTCGCTGTAGATAGTACCCACACTCTACTCCCTTTCCCACCCCCAAACAGCCATCCTTCCGTCCAGCCCAACGTTATACCTCACCCACACTCCCGACCGCCTGATCCAATCCTGTATCCCTAGGGACCGCGTCTTTGTCATAGTCACATGTTGCGGGATATAAATGCTGATTTAAAAAAAGACACCATTCAAGTTGACTCTCCTCACTCATCAGCAAGTCGTCGCTTAGGTGAGGACTCTGTTCAAGACCCCGTTCAATCCACCCTTTTTTTTTTCTTCTCTCGATGAGCCTAATGCGGTGTGTTCCTTCCACCGAGCTCTTCGACCATTGTCTGACTCAGCCGCAGGACATGTACGCCCCAGCAATCAGCACTAATCTCATGGTCTACCACAATGAACTGGCAAAAACGCCAAGAAAGTCCGATGACTGGTCTCATCGGTGCGTCACTCTCCAACCTTTTCCTTGAGGAAGTTGTACACTTCCGCTACAAGTTCGGATATGAGATCACTCCAGATGCGCTTGCCAGACGCCTAGCAAACATCAAATCAAGGGTACGCTCGGTGTTCTGCGATGGGTCCCATCAGCATCTGTGAGACTGCTCCTTCACGAGTGTTTGTGATGATCGCTGAGTTATTAATAATCTCCCATATAGCGACGATCATCATCGGGATCGACTTTGAGCTCGGAGCACATATATTCAAACTCGACCCTGCGGGCTACTTTGTTAGATTCCACGCTGCGGCGGGACGAAAGCAGCAGGAAGCCATGAACCTAAGAAAAAACTGGAAGTCACCCAACAATGGCTCGGCATGTGGATGTCCCGTTCGCGGCCGGGAAGACTGTAGGTTGTGTGGAGGTCATTGAGGTGCGCCATTCAATGTCACGTGTTGTCACTGTGATTGCTGATCGCCCATGTACAGCTTGACATCGAGAGAAGAAAGGGCACGTAGGCCGCCCGCGGTTCTCTGCCACCGCAACTTACCGAGTCCGAGTCTACGTTTTGTCTCGACTTCTTTCCGCCAAATTTACATCACCCATGATACCAACGTGCAGTTGAATCATGCAGCTCGGGCAAAGCTGCTCCACCTTATGCCATCGCTTTCTTATCCCATATACCTTCAAGCCCTTTATCGCTTTCAAAACAGGCTTGGCTGCGGATTGTGTCCCAAAGGATACTTTTTCCTGATCCCGGTGCTGGGAAAAAGCATCCTTTGGAACCCATTACGCGGTGCTTTGGTCACGGGACAGTTATATTATAAAGTCACTGATGTCGAACAAATGACGGTACCATCAACTTTTATCATCCGATTTTTGACTTTCAGGTTATCAGCAAGTCATCTCCGAGACGCTCTGTTCTCTTCTCATCCCGTTCCCCAGCGGCTTCTTAATTAAAGTTGATCGAAGCCACGCGCCAACCAAACTCTAGCGTCGTTCACACCCTCACGCAACCCAAATTTGGAGAAGACTTGTCGCCTTACACTCAACACTACGCGAAGAGTCGGCGTTATGGATCCCAAAACTGGGCTCTTGGCTGGCCACGCCGTTGATACGCGACGCGGCGATGCTGGCCGGGTGAGTAGACACTTTTTTTTCCTCCGTAATTTCATGGGCCGTAAAAAATCGATAGGTTTGATGCGCCGGGAGGCCCGCGTTCACCTTTTTGAGACATTGACCTCTGATTTTCCGGAGCGTGGCTTGTAGATTGGTATTCGAAACTGGAGTAGACTCCCGTGAAGCGCAATTGCGTGTGATGAGAGATGTACATAAAAGTGATAAAGAAAAGCAGGGGGTAGTAGTACATGCTTGGTGCGACTATATCCCTTGTATAAGAGCGGCCCCAATGAGAGTCTAAGGCGCGCATTCAACACCGTGTTTGGAGTTTTGGGATATCCTCCGCAGCTGCGATGCTTAGAAGCAATTCACGAATCTACGGCATGGCAGGTTTGGTGGGGACGGAGAAAGGAAGAAAGGATACCGAGCAGAGGAAAGAAGTGTTTGTATCTTTTGCGGCCTTCTTCCTCAGTGCGGGTGCCAGGTTGACGGCCTTACTGACCTCGTCACGTGCGCGACTTTCACTCACTGCTCAACGGCGAAGGAGTGCCACTTTACGTCCAACTCTCCGCAGCTGAGTCTCATGGTAATAACACTCGTGCCACCATTTCCACCTGACCCTTCCCGCCAAACCTTGATGACTTCTGCGCAGTTTCAAGCTCCAGACGGATTTCTTCTTTTTCTCCTGGATCCATCGACCCTCTAGAACACGTGTAGGGCGCAGTTGCCCTCCGGTACGCTGCGCTCATGATTATCAGCCCGATTGTGGAGATTGTTTCGAAAGGCAATTCCAGGCTCCCCACCATCGATTATTCCGAGCTTATCGTGCCCTTGTTGATTTGCTGCGTATCTCACTCTTCTGGGACGCATCTGGAGATATTGATTAGCAATACCGTCATCCAGTACGTGATTCACTGTCACGTTGAGCTGTTTCAAACACGCCGCAGTACTGCACCACCTGTCCTGATAGAAGACGACTAACCTATAACATCAGCACGGGATATATGGATATGACAGAATCTAGAAAGAATCCCAGAGCCATCTTCTTGGCAGTTCGGCAGTCAGGTGGCCCATCTGATGATACGAGGAGCGTACGACCTTCTATTCGACCATCAAATGACTGCGGACTACACCACGGGCCTTGGTTAGCAACGCCTGTGCTTCGACCCCATTTATCTGGCGATGCTTACTACTAGCTGGTATGCTATCTGTTCATACCAGAAAACACAACTTTGGTTTTGGAACTGCTGGACTATACCTGTAGTTCTGTCAGCGTATCATCCACCCTCCACTGTCATTTGCACCTCTTTGTCCTTTTCGCTTTGAGACGACCGAACCCCACCTTCAGCTACTCGAAAAGCTCGCGAATATCGTCCTACATACGCGTCAGTATAGTAGAGTGTAGCAGACGCATCTACTGAGTTAATCACATCAAGAAAACTCGATTCTGAACGTTGATGGATTTGCAGCTGCGTATCAAGATTCTCCGCAGCTCAATAAGGTCACGGTACGCTAACTGCGCCTCCTCTGATATATAATCTGTCCGAGTTGGCTACTTGCGGATCCCCGCACAAACTTTCCACTGTGGTACTATTGCTCCATTCATGGAACTCGATTTAGTCCAGGTTCCTTTCCAAGCAGACGTTTATGATGTCCGGAGAGCCGTGGCATCCGTACTCCACGGTCCCGATCTCTATGATCCTAATGACAAGAGCAACAAAGGTCGTGTACCGAACCTTCAAGTCGTGATGGGCGTAAGCCCCACTGGTCTCCACCACAATAACACGGCGATCCTACGTGTCACAAAGGAAGTAGGCATGCGACTTCTTCGGTGGTATCGGGAATCAGAGAACAACCGAATCGTAGTCCATGGGGAGGCTCTCGTAGTCGTCAACAACCATCGTAACGTTACCCCGCATGTGGCAGAGATACTTGAAAAGACATTTTATGTCGATCCAGACCTGGAGAAGCGCCATAATCTAATAGAAGATCTGGCAAGGCTGGTTCGTTTGCGAACAACACAAATTCAGGCCGGGGTGTGGTACAAATCGTCGAATTCTCCCACTGACCAAAAATTCTCCATCGAATATGAACGGGATTTCCTGCGTCACGGCGCAGCATACATCTCCGTGGTGTATGAGCATAAACTCATTCAAATTGACGTGAGCACAAGTTGAACGCTCTCCTTTTCCAGCTCATGATGTCTCGGACTACTAAGATCGAAAACGAGGAAATTAATTACTTCATCCTTGTCAAGTTTTCAAACATCCGAAAATTGCACCTTGACGATAATGATGGCGGACCAGGTGAGTAGTATGTATTGACACTCGGCCTGGCTGATGATAATTACGAGTCATTATCTTCGAATTGTATACCCCGCCAAACTTTGTGCAGCAAAATCACAATAATCGCGCTCCAGATGGTATCGAGCGCGGAGGGAAATACAAGACACGCGACCGGATCTGTGCACTTGACGACGCTCACGCCCGCATTGCACCATATGCGCATCATCTCCGCGTCCGCCTCCTTGAACCTGGTGATATCAAGGAGTTTGAAAAGATACTTATCCTCGTGGAATGTGAACCCCGCCTCATTCGAGTTCCTCGTGTGGATGCACAACCGATGCAATTCTTTTCCCAACCCAAGATTAACCACGTCCAGCGCTGGTTTAGGACGATGGACTTCAAGGCTGCCTTTCAGATTGAAGGGTGCTTACGTTGGGGTCTCCTCAACACTCAGGACTTGCTCTCTACCCTCCAGGGCCCCATCGAGAAAGTCATTCATGAATATGGTGATCAGGCAAACGAACTGTTACGGCTGTTGTCTATGGAGCTCAAGATGCATCAAGATGAAACGTCGAGTGATTGCCTCGCGCGTGTGCGCTCAGAACATCATGACATCGAGAAACTAAAACTCCATCTCCCCGTAGGCACCTTCTCGTGTCATCACGTCGTCATCACTCCATCGCGGATTCTTCTCGAGGGCCCCTACACGACGCAATCTAACCGCGTCATCCGCCACTATCAGAGTCAAGATCCCACCCTCGCTGAGCGGTTCATCCGCGTGGAGTTCCGTGATGAAGATCACCTGGCATACCGCTGGGATGGTGACGTGGATGGGACTTGGTTCCTCCACAAGCGTGTTGGAGGAATTTTACGCGAAGGATTCGAGCTCGGTGGACGGGCATTTGAATACTTGGGATATTCCATGAGTGCGCTGCGCGAGCACTCGGTCTGGTTTGTCTCACCATTCCGTGATCCTGTGGAAGGATACGTGACCGCGGAGACAATTCGCTCATCGCTTGGGGATTTCACCAAGTTCTTGCGTACGCCAAGCAAGTATGCGGCCAGGATCGCGCAGGCATTTACTGCGACAGATCGGAGTGTGAAGATTCTACGCAGCCAGTGTGAAGAGCAACCCGAGCTGGGTCCACACACGGACGGCGTGGGCACCATTTCTCTGGAGCTGTCCAATAAGATATGGGCAGAAAAATGTCGCGTTTCCCCAAAACTCAAGGAAAGCCGCGTCCAACCATCGGCATACCAGTTCCGGTTTCTGGGCTACAAAGGAGTTGTTGTTGTGGACCACCAGCTCGAAGGTATCAAGATGCGCTTGCGCGAGTCGCAGCGCAAGTTCCCAGTACACAACGTCGAGGAAGCCGAATTCGAGATATCGGGTTCATTTGACTATCCAAATCCGGTTCATCTTAACAGGTTTGTGTCATTGTGTTTTCTATGTGCTGAATAACCTATAGCTCGAGTCTCTAGACCAGCTGTCATGGCACTTGATAGTCGCGGCGTCAAAACAGCAGCCTTCTTAGAACTTCAGGAGAAAGTGAAAACTGAGATTTACCTCGCAGGCAATTCGTTGGATAGTTTCAAGGAGTTGCTCGCGAGTCGGGGTCTCGGCAGCAAGTTCCACCTAATTCCCATCCTTGATCAACTCAGCAAGCTTGGACTCGACACTAAAGACAGCAACAACAAGAAGGCCATCAGAAGTGCGTTTTTTGGACGCCTGCTTCGCTATTCCATGAACCATTCGCTTCGTGATGTCAAGTTCAAGGCTCGAATCCCGGTACCGGAGAGTTACCAGTTGGTCGGCGTTGCGGACGAAGGTCAGGCATATATCAACGAAGGCAAGGAGGATGTGTACACGTTGAAGGAGGGCCGTATCTACGGTACGTCCCCTTGTGGTATGGAATTACATTACCTCATGCATGAGACGATATCCTAGTCTGTGTCCAAAAATCTCCCAATGATCCACCAATATATCTCAAGGGAACGTGTCTCATATCCAGAGCCCCGGTCATCCATCCTGGTGACGGTATGTACCTGACTTCTCCGATACAGGCAAGTCTCATTGGTCGTTCAGCGCAGTGTGTTTACGCGATAGGTGAACCCCCGAAGGACCAGCTCTGTTTCTTCCGCGATTTGAAAAATGTCGTTGTTCTTCCCGCTGTTGGTGCGTAGCAATCACTCAATGAGCGGTATTATAGATAAATTCTCCATCTTAGGTGATCGTTCATTGGCGTCATGTCTTGCTGGAGGCGATTTGGATGGGTATGTAATCGCACGATTATAAGCTATGGGATCTCACCATCCTCCAGCGATACCTACGATATATATTATGCCAATCCACAATTGCTCCCCGCACTCCAAGCAGATCCAGCGAAGTACGAAGCTGGTGCGATCAGGACCCTGGCCACCGATGCCACTGTAGATGATATTTGTGACTTCATTGTTGAGTACATCAATAGTGATGTCATGGTATGTTCCCACTCTAGGATTTGTGCCTTCGTGGGCCATATTGACGTGATTCGCAGGGTCTGCTGGCGGACAGGCATATCGTAATCGCCGATCAGTCGAAGGTGCAATCTGGTTTCATCTGTAAACTCACCGCGTTCTCATTCACTTGCAGGACGGCGTGTTCGATCGGCGGTGCATGAAGCTCGCCGAGCTTTGCGGTCAAGCTATCGACTATGCGAAGAACGGAGTGCCGGTCGACATATACAACAACCTTCCGAAGCCGCTTATAAGGTTCAAGCCAGACTGGCACAAGGCCGAGGTGACCGGCGCACGCGAGCTCGACTACTATTACTCAGATCGTGCCCTTGGATATCTATTCAGAAACATCAACTTGGTCGATCCGGGCGAGCCCATCAATGGTTTCCCTACCATGTCTGCTGGATCAATCGCGCCAATGGAAGATGCTATATCCTGCGCCCTTGCGCCACTCGTACAGAGAACTTTAAACGTGACCCCCCAAGCTCCCGCAGCCGAGAATAGCCAGGCAGAGGAGCTGCACGCGCGCTTCGCATGCGAAATGAGGTACATCTGTATCACATCCACGCTCGTCGATGTCCCCGACGGCCGCCTGAAAGAGGAAGAGGTCGTCTTGGGCACGATTCTCGCGAACTGCACGCAACCTCGGTGGCGCTCGGATCGGGCATACCGGATGAGACTACACACAGAAGGGCTCTTGCACGACATTCGCACATGGGTTATCCCAGGGACAATTAGTGAAGAAGGACCGCGGACGGACTCTGCCAGTGGGGAGGACTACCGGGCCGGACTGCTGACCTCATGGGCAATCTGGGGATGGGCGCAGCATCACCAAGACAAAGAATTCATCGAGAGCTTTTCTCTCGTTATGCTCGGTATCGTACTCGATTGTCTGAAGTATCTCGGTGGACCTCCGGAAGTCTGAGTCGATTAACGAGACTGTTTGATATGAGGTTCCATGGCAGACTCAAAATTGACGTTGATGTGTGACGTTGCAACTCCGGAATTTGTGGGTATGAATTCGGTTGGTTTTCTTGTATTTCTACTAGTAGGATTGTAGGAGTAGGTGTTTTTATGTGAGTCGAGCTACTGTACCACTCTATTCTGCGTCGGCAAAGTGTTCTCAGGGGTGATTGGCACGATACGAGTACGATTTTACATCTTATTCAGAATCATGGGAGATAACATCCAGCTGGTGGGCCCGCCTAGGAGCATGGCAACTATTGGAGACACACCATAAAAAGCGCAGCAGTGACTGGGCTCGTCACGTGCACCATTTGTTTGTTTAGGACCATCACAGTGACGACGCTACATGGTACATTTCTCCTGGACCCGTGGACCAAATTGAAGCTTGAAGTCGTGTAAGGTGCAACTTGCTTGCTGATACGCGCCACGGTCCTGATTATCGGCACTATCGTGGAGACAGGCGAGTTTCACGACCCACCGTTACTTAGCGAGCTTATAGTAGCCTTTACAGGCTGTGAACCTCCTCGTCTCACTCTGCCCTAATAACACTCATTCCAAGACGCGTTCTGGAGATATAGAATTCATCACATATGAGTGACCTGACTGCCTAACTGCTGACGCGGAGTGGTTGGCCCTGGGATCCTTGTTTTGAGTTTATAAATTTCTGTCTTATCATTTATGTGCACCGTGGAGAATTTACAGTCGTCTTCTGTCAGGGCACACGGCGCAGTATCGTGGCGTGTTCGAAGAACAGGACAGCTTAACGGATCAGGAGGCCCATAATATCAGCTGATACCTCATTTATGCATACAAGGAAACAAAGCCACAACGTATGTTTAATATGGTCTCAGAGTTGTTGAATTATAGTTGTAGTTCTGTCAACGCGCCCTCCACCGTCCTCTCGCGCCTTTTTGTCCTTTCCGCTTTGCCATCACCCTTGCCCACGTCCTCGAATTCTCTCTCGAGCTTCGCTATGAGCGTGTCCATATCGGCTGGGAGCGTGCTGATAATATTGCGCATCTTATTGGCTTTAAAAATACGCCGTCAGCCTCTCAATGAGCACAAGCCTGGAGATATATACTCTGTTCTTTGACCTGCTTCTGGAACACGATGCGTCTCTCTTCGAGGCGGGTATATGCCATTTTTAGCTGCTCGAAAAGCTTGCGAATCTCGTCCTAATGACACATCAAGCCCAGTTAAGGATGAAGATCGAAGTCAGCGATTGCAGAAGTACCTCAATCTTCTCATAAGCCGCGTCAAGCTCGGTGTTCCTGCAAGAGTTTTTCTCGAAGCGTTTACACGCGTCGTCGAATCCGAGTAGCCCAGTGATGAATTCGCGTCCGGGCGCAGGCCGCACATTTCGGGTGGTGCTTAACACAGGACGTATGTCGAGTACGACCTCCTTACGCACGGCCTGGGAGGCATCCGCAAACACGCGACTGAGGCTGTGGAGGATCTGTTCCTCGCTGTATTTACTACACACTCGAAAAAATGAGTGAGTATTCTGGTGTATAGAAAAGGGAAATGTTCGCAGTACGGAGAGCTGAGCATCTCGATGAGGGTGGTCTCCTCGTCCCATTCATCGTCATTGCTGATTGAATCGATGTCAGTTCCGTCCAAGTTTTCATCGGCTTCTATGCTGTCTGTCCCGCGCAGAGATGAGCGATAGGTATCTTCGAAATCTTCCTCGCGCGTTTGTCGCTTGCGACTATTCTTTTGTAGATTGGCGCGCCGTTTGTGGTCGGACTGAGACCGGGACAGGCTGTACGTAGGGGATGTATGCGCATATATGCGCGATTTCCGTACAGGAGTAATCGAATGTGTGTGAAAAGTGCGTTTTGAACGTGGCATCGTATGTTTACTGGAGTAATTGGTTGATTTGATTTGCTTCAGAGGTTCATAGCATTCTAGATAAATACTCACGGGCCGGGATACCCGTTGCACTAGTTAGCACGTGGGCTATATGCCACGTGCCCAACCCATTCCTTGCGTCACATCAAGGACCACAGCAACTTCCTAGTGTACTGGCGTGTTATGGAGGGGTCACAGCACCAGTGTAGAAACAAAAGCGAAGAGAGTGCACTCAGTTGCTACTCGGAAAAAAAAACATAAGCGTAAGAACTATCTACCCATCCTCTACCACAACACGCTCCATTGCCTCCAGGGCTCTCCGCGCGCGTTCCCTAACTTCTCTATCCACGACAATACTAACTCCTCCTCCAGGTCCACCCCCACCAAACTCGACAAGATGCCGGAGCGTGCTCTCGATCCCGGCGGCTCGGAGTTGTGCCGCTCCCCATGCGAGTTCGATGATCGCGCTGAGGGCAGCGCAGCGCGCGTCTGCGGGTGCGTCGACGAGCGCACTGCGGAGAGAACGAAGGAGTTGCGGGTGTTCGAGGATGAGGGTCTGACGCTGCATGTGGCCGTTAGCCAGGTTGGCCAGGGCGTACGCGGCCTGGAGCACGACGTCCGCGTCTCGCGTCTCGAGCCCACTCGCTAGAGCCCCTAGTAGTCGCTGGGCACCTAGAGCATCAAACACGGCGTCGACGTCATCCTCGCAGTCTGCAAAGTTGCGCAGGAGGTACAACGCCTGTTCGCGCACGCCCAGGTCGGGGTCGTCAAGGCGCGCATCGAGCGCGGGCCAGCCGATGTCCGCCATAATCGCACGTTTTGTGTCTGGCGAGCATTTGTAGACGAGGTTTTTGAGTGCCCAGAGGGAACTGAGGCGCAGCTCAGTGTAAGGCGAGCGGAGAAGGCGTGCGAGGCGCGTGGCAACGCCTTGTTCAAGAAACGGGGCTCGCAGAGGGGAGTATTGGTTCACGAGGTTGCAGATGGCTGCCAGCGCAGCATGCACCACGCGCCGGTCTTCATCTTCCTTAGTGAAGACGGAAAATAATGCTGTGCCCAGGCCCGAGTCGACAAGCGATGTCCGTGCAACAGCAACACTTCGTGAGAGAGCACGGATGCATTGACATGCGGCGTATCGTACGCCGGTGTGTCGGTGGGTGAGTGCCGAGGCCAACGGCGGCAGTAGTCGTTGACCATCAGTCACCTCGCGCCGTATGTCGTTGTCTGCGAGCGCGAGGACAGCGATGGTCGTAAATGCAGCCTCACGCAGACAACAGAGGCTGTCGGGTTCGTCTTCCTCCCATTCTGTTGGGGCCTTGTTGTCCGCCGTATTGGACGGCGTAAGTGAGTGAACGAGGTCGGAGAGCTTGGCTAGTGAGCCCCTGTCAAAGGCGGTTTGACATAACTCTTTCTCGTCCATCACCAGATAGTCTGTGTGTGATTCATTCAGGACTACGTACAGGCTGGCTACTAGAGTATGGCTTACTGAGAATAAAGCATGCCTTGGTACGATTTTGAGGCGATTCAGTCTTTGAATCAATCATGCGGTTCATGACATGCATGATAACGAGTGAAGCCGCGAGATCTGGAGGTGCTGGATGATGGTGGTTTTCTGCGCTTGCTCGGATGATATGCGTTGCACTAATGCGTTGTCAGTGGGGCGAATGATATATGAGGGTTCAAAGTTTCCCCACCATAGACTCGCAGCGAGCTGCACATCGGTAGAGCGAGATTTGCATAATCCCAAGGCTAGAGTCAAGACGAGTGGAAACTCTGGCACGGTCACAGATTTGGGAGGCCATGAAACAACGACTCGAGAAGTACGCACCTGGGCTTGGTCTACCAACTGGGGCCCTAGCAAGGTGAACAGCAACATCGTGATTGTCTTTGGCAAGGGCGGCTAGAGCGTTCAAGGCCGCCTCCTGTACCTTAACGTCACGGCTACGCAACAGCGTCGTAAGATGACGCGCCACCCACCCACCACCCCCAGAATGTGCAGGTGATATTGACTCAGGGCGCTCCCAGCGACGTCGCCCGCGAGAAGCGTCTCTGCCACGCTCCGCAGGAGGAACCCACTCCGCGACAGTGGTGCGATGACTAGGTGCACGAAGCGCTGCGCCAAGGAGCTGCGCGATGGAGATGCTGGTCTGCGGCGAAGAATCAGTGAGGAGAGGAAGGTACACGTCCAGAACCTCGAGCTGTGCGAACGCAGTCAGGCCTTGTGGGGTGCAACCGATAGATGCGGCGCATTACCTGGAATAAATACTCGAGGGCAAGTTTCGCGTCATCGCGCACGAGTGATGAATCATCCCTGAGACCCCATTGTGAGGGGCCTACGAGCTCTGCACATGCTACTGCGAGGGCACGAAGAGCTCGAGAAAAGGCAGCTTTGGTCGCGGGAGGTTCGGAGGGGCTGAAGCGTGAAATAGCGTAAAGGAAGGCCTGGTGCGCATTGGAAAGAAGAAGACTGCGCAACGCTTCCGGGGACCCTGATGAAAGCAGGAGGAGGCAAGGGATGAGCACATGGAAGGTCTGCGGCTGTGATTGCGCACCGTAAGATAATGACGTGATGACCTGGGCAGCCTCGACACGGATATCGTCTTGTGATCCCGCAGCCTCCTCAAATTGTTCAGGTGTATTGATACACTTAACAAGGCTGATGGAGAGAAGACGGTCAAGCGTGGTGATGAGGGACTAGTCGTCACGTACGTGGCAACAAAAAGCTCATCCTGAGCCAACACTAGTTTCGCGGACGGGTTTCCGATCACGCTGTTCTTGACCCTTTTAAGCGTTGAGATATTCACCGTTTGAATGGTCATTATTATACAAATACGAATGAATGAAAGGGGGTGAAGTACAAGGGCTGAATGGAGGGGGCACACAACGATGAACTGGATATAGCAAGCGCGTCTATACATGGTCCGGAATATGTTAAAAGAACAAAACAAACTCGACTATAACAAAACAACGTCGACAGATCTGCAGCTGCGTATCAAGATTCTCCGCAGCTCTCCAATAAGACCTAGCTGCGCCTACTCTGATATAAAATCTGTCACTAGAGTGCTCGCTAGGAAACCTGCTGATCCTTCGCGTTACCACTGTGGCACCACTACCGCACCATCCATGGAACTGGATCTCAAGTACGTTTCTTTCGAGCGGATGTCTATGACGTTCGCAAAGCAGTTGCTCTCGTCCTTCACGGCCCCGATCTCTATGACCCTAATGACAAGGCGAACAAAGGTCGTGTACCGAATTTTGAAGTCGTGATGGGCAAAAGCCCGCCGGCCGCCATCACAATGGCGTAGCCATTCTACGTGTTACAAAGGAAGTAGGCATACGACTCCTCCGGTGGCAGCGGGAGTCCGAAACCAATCGAATCGTAGTCCATGGGAAGGCACTCCGAACTTTCAACAACCATCGCGATATTACTACCCGGGCGTGAAAGACACACTCGAAAAGGCGCTCTATGTTGATCCAGACCGGGATAAGCGCCGCAGTCTAATAGAAGATCAATCAAAGCTGGTCCGTTTGCGAGTCACACACATTCAGTTCGGTGTGTGGTACAAATCCACAAATTCCGAATCTCCCTCCAGCCCAAGGAGGAGATTCTCCATAGAGTATGAACTGGATTTCCTCTCCCACAGCGCTGCATACATCTCTATCGTGTATGGGCACAAGCTCATTCACATTGACGTGAGCCTACTCTATTCTTGCCCAAGCGACAAAGGCCCTGATATCTCGCCCTAATAAGATCGGGCAGCGTGAAACAGAGGAGATTAATTATTTTATTCTTGTCAAATTCTTGAATATTCGAAAGATAGGCCTCGGCTTTGAAGACGGCCGACCGTGTGAGTACGATAGTGTGGTATTGGGGCTCGATCTGGCTAACAATAATTTTAAGTCATTATCTTCGACTTACATACTCCGCCACACTTTGAGCAGGAGAGTTACAAAATCGCGCACCGGAGGGTATCGAACGCCAAGGAGATATAAGACGCGCGACCGGATCTGCGCACT
Organism: Lactifluus volemus; assembly: GCA_022376515.1. Lineage (NCBI taxonomy): Eukaryota > Fungi > Basidiomycota > Agaricomycetes > Russulales > Russulaceae > Lactifluus > Lactifluus volemus. Next base: position 122,092 of record WTXI01000100.1, read on the forward strand.
TGACGACGCCCACGCCCGCATCGCGCCGTATGCCCACCATCTCCGCGTCCTCCTCGCCGACCCGGATGACCTCAAAGAGTTTGAGAAGGTACTCATCATCGCGGAATGTGAACCCCGCCCCATCCGAGTTCCTCACGTGGAGGCACAACCAATGGGATTCTTTTCCCAACTGAACCTTAACCACGTTCAGCGCTGGATAATGACGATGGACTTCAAGATTGCTTTCCAGATCGAGGGCTACTTACGTTGTGGTCTCCTTAATACTCAAGACTTGCT
>WTXI01000101.1:0-122261 GCA_022376515.1 Lactifluus volemus
GATTCCCGAAAACTAGCCACTTTCTAACCACACCTCGTGGATAGTCGGTGACGTAGGTTTCACCGGCTTCTGTCACTCGTTGTTTAGATCCTTAGAGGCGGCTCTATAGGTTTCCGAGTCCGAGTCTATATCTCCTAGCTATCCCGTTTCAGATAGAAACCTTGGGTAGAAACCCCGGAAACTAAGATGGACCAACATATGTTTAAGTCGTCTGCTTGCAAGTTTCACCCCATTGGGAGTGGTAATACCAAAATCGCTCAAAATAATGGCGCCGACACCTCACACAGCGCACCGCCATTAATTATTCTACCAGAAGCTCATTCACAGTGGCGCGCACGAGCTCGGCGCCAACTTCCGAGCGTGGGAGTATCGAACACCTAAACGGTTCAGGGTATCTAGTGCAGTTGATATCCCTGAGAAAAACACGTACACAAGATAATTACTGGGAGAGGAACTTACGACACGACCCCGGACAAATATACCCTCTTTGGCGGGTCACCCTCGACAGGTGATATCTTGAACACAGCAAGCACGTTCGCTATGGCTGCCCACACGCTCGTCTCCGCCAAGAAGCGACCCGGACACTCACGCCGCCCGAAACCGAACACCTGTTCTGGGAAGGCAGGTGCATCTGGAGAAAGCCAGCGTTCCGGGTGGAATCGGTTTGGGTCGGGGAATATGATAGGGTCGTACATCATAGCCCTACAAAAGAATGGATTGACACATGTGATGAATGAAGAAGGTTCGGGACGAAAGGAGAAGGGGGTATGAGGCGCACCATACATTCCCGATTACGGTGGAACCTGCTGGGATGAAGTAACCCTTGTAAATATCGTTCTGAGTGACGCGGTGCTCGATAGCTGGAAGGTACTTATTTATATCGGCTCGGTCATAGGGCACGATATATACGCACCCAGTGGGACGATAGGGTGCCAGCGAAAGACCTCCTTCACGACTGCTTTTACGTATGGAAGTTCGGATTCGTCTGAGAACTCTGGAAGTCGTGAACCCCCAAGAACGGCGTCGATCTCGGCTTGTGCAGAACGTTGCACTTCTGGGTACAGTGCCATAGCCATAAAGAAGGTGAGAAGTGCGGCGACCGTCTAGTTCGAAATAAGTCGGGCCAAAGTAATCACAGTCCAGCTAGACAGAACATACGGTGTCTGCACCGCCAACATACATGTTTGCTGGGGCTATCTTTGCAAGTAGGGCTTCTTCTGCAGTGGAGTTTTCATTGAGATGCGACGTCATGTCGCCAGCTACAGAGTATTTGGCCGTCCCATCAGCCTGGACACAAGAAACAGAGATCATAACATCGATTACTGTGCTGAAAGGAGGAAACAGCATACGAGAGCAGTTTGAACCACAGCATATGGTTCATTAATTGTGTTGTCCACAATGGGTATCCATTTCTGAGCTTCGCGTTTGAAGCCGGCGCCAGGGAACCAGGAAGGCATATATATCACTTAATTCCACGTTGTAAGGGGTGTTTAGAAGGAGAAGAGAGAGGAACCCACACCATGGGATCATGCTGAATAACCTGCCGCCCGATTGTGTTGCGAGTGAGAGGGAATGCAACATTTTCTCCGCTGTTGCGACGTATGGATCATTCTTTGGAAGTACATCGATGCCATACGCAATTCCTAGAATGATCTTTCCTGCCATACTTTTTGATACGTTATGATACGAGAAAAGTCAGTTGAAAAGGTGTAACCCACTGTCGCAGGTGCTGAGAGAAATCTTCAGGTGATTTAAGCAAATCTTGAAGCAGACAGTGCATTACGTGTTGCTCGAGCGGATGGTACCGTTTTATTTCAGTGGAACTGAGGTGCCGGTGAAAGGCGCGACGGACACTGCGCCATCTCAAACCGTTTGAAATCCAGGCAATCAGCCAGCCCGCTCTAATGCTAGACAGTGTTATCAGTGAAAACTGACGCAAGCCAAGCTAAGTGGGAAACCCACAGGCGAGTAACAGCAGGCAATGGAGGCCTGAGGGATAAGATATAGCTAAGCCTGGATACGCAGCCTTCCAGTGCACTTTCCCGTACCTATCTGAATAGATCGACGAGCGCTTGATAAACAGCTCATTACCAGCCTCTATAGAGTTGACAATGATCACATGGGTGCCGACGACATCGACATGTACAACCTCTGACCCTGAACGAGTCCTGCCTGATGAGTTTTGACAATGAGGATGCACTGAACCGTACCATACTCATCGGACCATTTCCGATAAGTGAGCCATTCTTCTCGTGAGGGCATATCAAGTAGATTTCCAATAACAGGCAAGCGCTTGGGTCCTGGGGGATAGGGCAGGCTGCCGCTGCGGGTATCGTCCGCGACATATAAGACGATGACAAGAAGGAGGACACCTGAGAGGAAAGTAATTGCAAGCTGGGTGAGGGTTAACATGACGCCGTAGCGCGCATGGAATGCAAGAGGGCATACGATTTGACTGAACTTATATATATATACGAGCCCAACTATCTAGCCAATGGGTGGAGCCCGTTATCAAAGGCGCAAGGCGACAACAGGATTCAGATCGAGGAGATTTTTCCAAATAGAGAAGAGTGACAGAGGAACTCGAAGAGGGCGGGTAAAACCAGGGTCGATATGACCAAGCTGAGAGGTGGATGCTTTCGGCGAAGAATACAGCATCGGTATGTTTTGGGCGTGAGAATGACCAAACGAGACGAGGGAGCGAGTGGTAGCTCTTCGGGTCTACTATCCGGAAGGTGGGCTAATCTTGTATCCGTTTTCAGATATATACGACAGCTACTCCAAATATTGGACATATACCGTGACGATGGTCTCTGAGTCACTGAAGTGAACATAATCAAGGGGAGTGCAGCGACCCCCGGCCCACACGTGTAGACCTTCTTTACAGAACATATCTTAATAAAGCCGCAGACCAGCAAATTTTTTAATGCGGGGAATAACTAAAGATGACTGCCCACGTACAAGTTTGTTTGTCCCGTGAGTGGATACGAATTACTGAATCGGACTACAACCAGGAATCGATCTCGGGATTTGAGACTTGTCCACCCACCCAGACGTAATAGGTCATGAGGTCTCTGATAAAAGGCTTCTTTACTCCCGAGAGAAGGCTACTGGAGATGTGTCTGTCGCTACAGTACTACCTGGAGCGACAGTTGTCAGTTTTGACTTTTAAGCCTACCACTGACGCGAAGCAAGTCAGTAAAAATTTTGGATCCTTCATTTCAAGTCATAGTAAGAGCGAGGGAATTAGGTGGGCCGAACCTTCCAAGTTCCAACAATGCTTAAGTTACTGTATCCTACTACGGACTCTCAATGAGCGTCCACGTGACAATGGCCCGCGGGGACTTCAAATTTGGATAGATCCTTTCCTTCCCCCAGTTTCTTCTCTAACTTAACTCCGGCTCTCGGAAACAGTGACGACCACTATTGTACGTCAATTTCTATTTCAGTTCTGTAGGGCTGACCCTGACCTACTGTCCTCGGCAGTGCAATTTTCACACCTAGTGCCGGTGTCGTGCCACGATCACGTTTCTGGCGTTGATCAGCCAGCAAACCTGACCTCTCGACTCCTCGTCCTCAGAGGTTCGTGCCAGTACTCTGTGCAAGACATGGCCGCGCATACTCTCGGACAGCATGGTTAAACATTAGTAGACGGGGTTAAAGAAGCGTGACTTGCGCGCTGACCTTCTTGCTGCGGAAGCCGACACATGTGAAGAAATGCAAGGCGGCAGGCCTGGGTTACCAGTGGAAGATGAACCACTGGCTCATGCAGTAATCGAGGAATAGGGAGCCGAGAAATAGGTTTTACAAGGAGCATTAGCGATGGATAGGGATGCAGACAGTGACGAAGAGGGAAGATGCAGGTCGTCCGAGGGATACCAAGTGTGTGGTGCTGTATTTCTGTCCTGACATTCATCTAATCTGCTGATACCCACGAAGAAGCAGAGACCGTAGCTGTTTGGGTTGAACGCGATGCGTGAATAGCGATATCTCACATGGATCACAGGATATGATATCCATACTTCTATACAGACCTCAGGGACGAATAGAACTCGAAACGTGGCATCGTATCTTCAGTGTGAGCAAGATCGCATCAGCACATGGCAGCGACTTGTCACGGGGACGCCGGCCCAGCTACGAAGTTACCCAGCCGTGTTCTCGTTTCCGAGTCATTCATCACACGCGACAGAGTAAAAGGACCGAGGACCTCTTCAAGTGAAGGCGGGTATTAGTGATCGGGTTTAAAAGGGTCAGTCTCTACGTGCCCAGCTAGTACGCACTGCGCAACCTCGGGCTATCCAGCCACACCCACAAGGATATATACGCGCATAACGATGGAAGCCACGTTCGAAGTTCCCAGGAACCCTTCTTCACAGGTCAAGACGATCCTGCAGTGCACTACCTCGATCTCATCAAAATCTTTAATCTCGACGGACTCGACAAACTATTCACTGATTTTGTCCAGTCGACGCGGCCCTTGTCTCTCAACGTGCCCTCAAAAACACAAGAAGACGACTTGGTGTTCCTGAAGGGCTTATGAAAGGGAGGTACCTTGAAGTGATTCCATCTTTTTTTTTCGTTGGTCAGTTCGCACACGATGCGTTTCGGATAGATTACTTTCTATGATGTTGTGGAGTCTCCTCCTGAAAAGGTCTGGCCTTATGTACGTGAGACTTTGCTCTCCAACCCATGGTGTTGTGTCGAACGCTGACTGTGTCCCTGAAGGTCGTTCTGCATGGTGAACCGCCTAAAGGCAAGGCGTTCACTATCGAATGGATTCAAATGTTTACCCTCGTTGAGCACATGGGCGTCCACAAGATCAAGGCTGTTAACAAACAGCGCACCGCCATCAATTATTCCACCGGAAGCTCATTCACAGTAGCGCGCACGAGCTCGGCGGCAACTTCCGAGCGTGGGAGTATCGAACACCTAAACGGTTCAGGGTATCTACAGTAGTGCAGTTGATCTCTCTGAGAATACGTATACAAGAAAATTGATGGGAGAGGAACTTACGACACGACTCCGGACATATATACCCTCTTTGGCGGGTCGCCCTCGATCGGTGAGATCTTAAACACAGCAAGCACGTTCGCTATGGCTGCCCACACGCTCGTCTCTGCTAAGAAGCGACCCGGACACTCGCGCCGCCCTAAACCGAACACCTGTTCTGGGAAAGCAGGTGCGTCGGGAGAAAGCCATCGTTCCGGGTGGAATCGGTTTGGGTCGGGGAATAATATCGGGTCGTACATCATAGCCCTACAAAAGAATGGATTGACACATGTGATGAATGAAGAAGGTTCGGGACGAAATGAGCAGGGGGTAGGAGGCGCACCATACATTCCCGATTACGGTGGAACCTGCTGGGATGAAGTAACCCTTGTAAACGTCGTTCTGAGTGACACGGTGCTCGACAGCTGGAAGGTACATAGTTATATCAGCTCGGGGAGTTGATGTCATATATACGTACCTAGTGGGCCGACAGGGTGCCAGCGAAAGACCTCCTTCACGACTGCTTTTACATATGGAAGTTCAGATTCGTCTGAGAACTCTGGAAGTCGTGAACTCCCAAGAACGGCGTCGATCTCGGCTTGTGCAGAACGTTGCACTTCTGGGTACAGTGCCATAGCCATGAAGAAGGTGAGGAGTGCAGAGACTGTCTAATTGGAAATAGGTCGGTCCAAGGATAGTCATAAGTCCAGCTAGACAGGACATACGGTGTCTGCACCTCCAATATACATGTTTGCTGGGGCTATCTTTGCAAGTAGGGCTTCTTCTGCAGTGGAGTTTTCATTGAGATGTGACGTCATGTCGCCAGCTACAGAGTATTTGGCCGTCCCATCGACCTAAACACAAGAAACAGAGATCATCGCATTTATTACTATACTGAAAGAAGGAAACAACATACGAGAGCAGATTGAACCACAGCGTATGGTTCATTAATTGTGTTGGCCACAATGGGTAGCCATTTCTGAGCTTCGCGTTTGAAGCCGGCGCCAGGGAACCAGGAAGGCATATATATCACTTAATTCCACGTTGTAAGGGGTGTTTAGAAGGAGAAGAGAGAGGAACCCACACCATGGGATCATGCTGAATAACCTGCCGCCGGATTGTGTTGCGAGTGAGAGGGAATGCAACATTTTCTCCGCTATTGCAACGTACGGGTCGTTTTGCGGAAGTACATCGATGCCATACGCAATTCCTAGAATGATCTTTCCTGCCATACTTTTTTTATACGTTATGATACGAGAAAGGTTAGTTGACGAGGTGTAACACACTGCCGCAGGTGCTGAGAGAGATTCTCAGGTGATTCAAGCAAATCTCGAAGCAAGCAGCGCATTGCGTGTTGCTCGAGCGGATGGTACCGTTTTATTTCAGTGGAACTGAGGTGCCGGTGAAAAGCGCGACGGACACTGCGCCATCTCGAACCGTTTGAAATGAAGGCAATCAACCAGTCCACTCCAAGGCTAGACAGCATTATCAGTCAGTACGGACGCAAGCCAAGCTAAGTGGGAAACTAACATGCGAGTAACAGCAGGCAGTGGAGGCCTGAGGGATAAGATATAGCTAAGCCTGGATACGCAGTCCTCCAGTGCCCTTTCTCGCACCTATCTGAATAGATCGACGAGCGCTTGATAAACAGCTCAATACCAGCCTCTATAGAGTTGACAATGATCACATGGGTGCCGACGACGTCGACATGTACAACCTCTGACCCTGAACAAGTTCTGCTTGATGAGTTTTGACAATGCCGATGCACTGAACCGTACCATACTCATCGGACCATTTCCGATAAGTGAGCCATTCTTCTCGTGAGGGCATATCAAGTAGATTTCCAATAACCGGCAAGCGCTTGGGTCCTGGGGGATAGGGCCGGCTGTCGCTGCGGGTATGGTTAGCGACATATAGGACGATGACAAGGAGGACCCCTGAGAGGAAAGTAATTGCAAGCTGGGTGAGGGTCAACATGATGCTGTAGCGCGCATGGAGTGCAAGGGGGCATAAGATTTGACTGAACTTATATATATCTGGGCCCAACTATCTAGCCAATTGGAGGAGCCCGTTATCAAAGGCGCAAGGAGATAATGGGATCCAGATCAAGGAGATTTCCAAACAGAGAAGAGTGACAGAGGAACCGAAGAATTCGAACGGGGCGGGTAAAAAGAGGGTCGATATAACCAAGCGGAGAGGTGGGTGTTTCGTCGAGGAATACTGGAAAATGGGCGTACGAATCAATCCGTCAAACTATCGGTATATTTTGGGCGTGGGAATGACCAAACGAGACGAGGGAGCGAGTATTAGCTCTTCCAAAAATCTGCCAGTGCCTCATGTGGTGCACCTTTTTGCTAGTTCAAGTTCCTGGAAAACACGGGCAACTGCCAGAGCGCGGACGATCTTCGGAGGGTCACTGAATATAAGCAAGGGAAGTGCAGCGACCCCCAGCCCGCACGTGTAGACCTTCTTTACAGAACATATCTTAGTAAAGCCGCAGACTAGAAAATTTTTGAATGTCATGATGACCGCGCACGTGTAAGTTTGCTTGTCCCGTGCGTGGATGCGAATTACTGACACGGACTACAACCAGGAATCGATCTCTGGATTTGAAACGTGTCCGACTCAGACGTAATGGATCATGAGGATGAAAAAATAAAGGTTTCTGATAAAAAAGTTCTTTACTCCAGAGAGAAGGCTTCCTGAAGGTAGGTCTGTCGCTACAAAGTACTACCTGGAGCGACAGTCGTCAGTTTTGAGTTTTGAGCCTACCATTGACGCGAAGCAAGTCAGTAAAACTCCATTTCAAGTTATACCAAGAGTGAGGGCATTAGGTGGGGTGAACCTTCCGGTAATAACTATTCTACGGACTCCCAATAGATGTCCACGTAGCAGTGGCCCGCTAATTTGGATAGATCCTTTCCTTTCCTTTTTGCAGCTGAACTCCGGCTCTCGGACACTGTGACGTGTGACGACCACTATTGTACGTCAATTTCTATCCCAGCCCTGTAGGACTGGCCCTGACCTACCTGTCCTCGGCAGTGCGATTTCCATACCTAGTGCTGGCAGCGTGCGTTTAAAGGTCAGTGTGATTTCTGCCCTCGTCTTCGGCATTCTGGCAACAATCTCGGACCATCATCAAGATAAGAATTTTACCCCATGGCGTCCCTCATGTCTCTTCCCAGAGCGAATGAAGATGGCACAATCCCTTCGGATTTGATATTTCGTTGACGCCCCAACCCGGGGGAAGATGGTGTGGGAACGGGACTTCGTGGATAACGAGGTTGTGCGTGGAGTAATGGACAAAGAATGTCAGTGGTAGCCCACGGTGGAAGGCTGACGCCTTCCTGAGTGCGAACGCGAACTTTCACGGCCCGTGACCCTCAACATCCCCTTTTTTGTCGGAGAGACAGGTCGAGGAGACTTGGCGACATCGTCCTCAAGTGCTTGAGCTCGGCATCCTTTCGTTCAGCAACCCAGTGTTGATTCGCATTCGCGGGTTAACAAGGATTCTACCTTCCATCAATAGGCTATATTCCATGTTGGGACGTTTGTTGAAATAAAGCGAGGATCAGGGATAGGCCGTCCAAATTATAATAGGCAGAACATATGGTACAAGCTGAAAGTAATAAGGACACGGGGGACACGGGGATATGTCGGTAAATTTGAGGTCCCGTGCCACTGTGTATAGTCTGTCAATGTTTGTGGTTGCATGAAAAAAAGCCAGGCTAGATACCCGTGATTTGAAAGTACAGTGTTGGGGCATCTTAGCAGTTTGGGAGGACTGGAGGACGGTGGATGCGCACGTGCAGCCCAGCCAGTGGCGTGACCCTAACGGGTCACGGTCACGCGAAGGGAGATGCTGTGGAGAAAACATACCCGTTATGGGCACTCACATATGTTTTTTTTTATACCCGGAAATGACCAGTGGCCACGCACTAGCTATTAGCTGCGCGGCCTGCGCCGGCGCCAGGAGCCTCCTACTGAAAATGATGTGGGCCTCGTGTTATAAATGAAGGCACATCTGGTGGTGAATTGGAATAGCGAATGGGGTTATCATGTCGTGGACTTTTTTCGTTTTGCATAATCATTATATACTGTCTGTCGCTTTATTTGCAGTACAAGATAAACTACGTTTTGTAATAGAAACGATACAACTGGCCGCATAGACCAACTGCTGGTAAAGTACGTAATTCTTCTGCTGAATGTGGTTTACGCTGCAATTAGGCAATCGTCCGGAAAAACACAGGTGAAAGTGCACCGCGTTCGCTACCTGCCAGTCGAGGTGTCTGCACCTGATGTGCAACTCAAAAAGGGGGTTCCTGTTCAGAGGCCTTAAGGCGAGTACAAGTGCGTTAAAAGCTATCTTGATAGCACTAGTAATCTGGGGTGTCACAACGCGATGCCAAAAGCCACTCACCTCTGTTAGTCGTCCGGAGTTTGCGTCCTCGTCTCGACGAGGTGCCATCACCCACGTGGCGTGATCCGTTGGAGCCCTTCGAGTGGTTGGACATGGGCGCTGAGCCCGAGAGTGCGATCATACCCCAAAAATGTGTCATTCTTGCGTGCTCATTCGCTTGTGCCGACTGGATCACCTGGGAGACTAAAGACTGTGAGAGAGTCTCTCTTTGAGCTGTCCGCAAGGTTGTTATCTTGCCATCGTGCATGTGAGAAAAGACATAAAGATGGCGGGAAAGAAGGCGTGAGCGCTATTAGTTACATTTGATACCTTTCTATATCCCACCACTCCCACCGTTCCCGCTGCTCCAGGTGTGGTGGAAGCAGCAGGAGGGTGCGGGGGGCGTAGCGGGAGCAGGGGGTGCGGGGGGTGCGGTGATGTGTTGGAGAAATGCTCATTGAGTTGCTGACCAGTGGTGTGACCCTAGTATTGGGTCACGCGAAGAGACAATGCGGAAAGAGTCCACCCGTTACGGGCACAAATATACGTTTATCATCGTGTGGATTCTTCACAAATACAGTAGAAGGCTCATCACAAAGAGGCCCGGAAAATGCTCAACGGATGAGATCTATGAGATAATCCGGTCTGCGGGATCCGGGTGCCATGGCATCAATAAAAGGGTATTCTAATTTTTCTGATGGAGTCGTCCAGTTAATACTCGACCATGACGCCAAAGTCGATGAGCTGGATGGGGCTCAGCGGACTCCGTTGCATTACGCGTCAGGGGAGGTGCGGAACATGTGCAAGTTGTACAAGTCTTGCTTGATTGTGGTGCCAAAGTGAACCCACAGACGGGCAACCCTTCCGTTGCATGGGGTGGCGTACGCTGGAGGGACTCTCCAGTCCGCGGATTTCTTACTCAAGCACGGTGCGGATCTGCATATTCTGCTGGACGCCTTCCCAGGCAGCATCGCAGGAGGGGTGTGCCGAATGTAAGGTCCCAACGTAGAATGCGGAGTAAATCGAGTCTATGTTGTAAACCTCGTGCAGCATAAAATATGGTTTATATGGTATGTGGGGCATCCGGAGCGTGTGATTATGTATCGTTGGCACATCCGTCAACTAGGACCGCAGCAGAATTGGCCCGAGTGGTAGTTATGAGCTAACAGAAGCAGCAAGGCATAGAGATATGGAATTCTATGCTTGAAAATGCGATCAGCTTGCTTTATGCGATTTACATGCACGGCTGGGAGTGCGACTCGTATAAGCATTTCGAGCAATTCAGTGTAAGGGCAATAATCGTGCCCACTTTCATTCCTTCTCGTTCCCACGTGTGTTCCCGGGTTCTCTCGTTTACCCCACTCGTTTTCGTTCGTTATCACTTTCGGACCTTCAATATCGACTTTACACCCCTGCCTAAAACGAGAATCAAACCCTTGACATTTGACATCTCTTTCATTGAGTATAAGATTCTCGTGAGTGGGAGGATTGTCACAGTCTGGTCTGAACAAAGCAGGACAACAGTCAAGCCCTTCTTACATACAACTGATTCTATTTAGATAAATTGTGATAATGTAATAGTAGACCAATCTGATCCATAGGCGAAATTTGAGAGATCAAGCCGTGTCTCATGTTCGCCTGCGATCCAGACAGTGCTGGGTCTATGAAGACACGTCCTATGTAGCCTGGGAATCCAAAGCACAAGTTCGTTCTCTTCTCCATGTAACCAACCATCACTATCGATCAAGGATTGATTCGTAAATTGGTTCTTGACATTTTCGGTTGCGGTCTTCACCTCATGAATTGTGTCATGGTCTGAGGGTGAGGCAGTACGCTGGCCATCTGCTGAGTATGCAACAGATGTGACCGAATCGGTGTGTCCGGTAAACGGGCGCACTATGATCTGTCCTGTTGTGGCATCCCACACCCGAATCGTGCCATCATCCGAGGCCGATGTGACACGCTCCCCGTCTGGTGAGAATGCAACAGATCTGACCGAATCAGTGTGTCCAGTAAATGGGCCCACGACAATCTGTCCTGTTGTGGCATCCCACACCCGAATCGTGCGATCATCCGAGGCAGATGCGATATGCTCCCCGTCTGGTGAGAATACAACAGATGTGACCCAATCGGTATGTCCAGTAAACGGGCCCGCTACGATCTGTCCTGTTGTGGCGTCCCACACCCGAATCGTGCGATCAAAAGAGGCCGATGCGATGCGCTCCCCATCTGGTGAGAATGCAACAGAACTGAGAGAATAGTAGTATCCAGTAAACGGGCCCACTACGATCTGTCCTGTTGTGGCATCCCACACCCGAATCGTGCCATCATGCGAGGCCGATGCGATATGCTCCCCGTCTGGTGAGAATATAACAGATATGACCAAATTATTGTGTCCAGTGAACGGGCCCGCTACGATCTGTCCTGTCGTGGCATCCCACACACGAATCGTGCAATCATCCGAGGCCGATGTGATACGCTCCCCGTCTGGCGAGAACGCAACAGATCTGACCAAACCGGTGTGTCCAGTAAACGGGCCTGCTACGATCTGTCCTGTTGTGGCATCCCACACCCGAATCGTGTGATCATTCGAGGCCGATGCGATACGCTCCCCGTCTGGTGAGAATGCAACAGAGAAGACCGGATTGGTGTGTACAGTAAACAGGCCCGTTACGATCTGTCCTGTTGTGGCATCCCAAACCCGAATCGTGCGATCATCCGAGGCAGATGCGATACGCTCCCCATCTGGTGAGTATACAACAGATATGACCCGATGATTGCGTTCAGTAAATGGGTCCGCTACGATCTGTCCTGTTGTGGCATCCCACACCCGAATCGTGTGATCATCCGAGGCCGATGTGATACGCTCCCCGTCTGGTGAGAACGCAACAGATCTGACCGAGTTGGTGTGTCCGGTAAACGGGCCCGCTACGATCTGTCCTGTTGTGGCATCCCAAACCTGAATCGTGCCATCGTCCGAGGCCGATGCGATATGCTCCCCATCTGGTGAGAATGCAACAGAGTTGACACCATATGTGTGTCCAGTAAACGGGCCCGCTACGATCTGTCCTGTTGTAGCATCCCACACCCGAATCGTGCGATCAAAAGAGGCCGATGTGATCCGCTCCCCGTCTGGTGAGAATGCAACAGAGTTGACCGGATTGGTGTGTCCAGTAAACGGGCCCGCTATGATCTGTCCTGTTGTGGCATCCCACACCCGGATTGTGCGATCACCCGAGGCCGATGCGATATGCTCCCCGTCTGGTGAGAATACAACAGATGTGACCCAATCGGTGTGTCCAGTAAACGGGCCTGCTACGATCTGTCCTGTTGTGGCATCCCACACCCGAATCGTGCGATCATCCGAGGCCGATGCGATATGCTCCCCGTCTGGTGAGAATGCAACAGAGTTGACACCATATGTGTGTCCAGTAAACGGGCCTGCTACGATCTGTCCTGTTGTGGCATCCCACACCCGAATCGTGCCATCATCCGAGGCCGATGCGATATGCTCCCCGTCTGGTGAGAATGCAACAGAGTTGACACCATATGTGTGTCCAGTAAACGGGCCTGCTACGATCTGTCCTGTTGTGGCATCCCACACCCGAATCGTGCGATCAGAAGAGGCCGATGCGATCCGCTCCCCGTCCGGCGAGAATGCAACACAGAGGACGAAGGAGTCATGTCCCTCAATCGTCATTTCCAATGCAGGCCAATGGGACAACTGCCCGCGCTCCAACCTCAATGTCCGAGGAAATTGGGGAAGGTATTGTTTCAGGATCTGAGAAGAGGCTGGCGCGAAAGGCAGGGCAGAGACGTAGATATGCGGTGCACTTCTTGCCATAGCCATTCCGAAATACCGCACGAATGAAGATGCATCGTTCGCCAATCCCAACAGATTCTTCACTTCCGTTCGTGAACGCTATTGCGATTTCACGGATAAGTCACTACATGTCATATTGAACCATGCGGCGTACATACCTCTCGTTGCAGCCATACCAACAGGGACGACAAAGCTCTTGGAGCAAGGGGGACGCTCTTCTTGACACTAAGCACTTCCAGCCAAAACAGGAACTTTGTTTCGAACAGCAATTGAAGCTTCTTGAGGACATCGTGATCGAAGTCAAGACGGTACAAATGATCGCCCCAGTAAATACAAGCATATGGTAGAGCAGATGGAATATATTTGGCGATTCGAGATTCTAAGTCTGAGACGTCGCTGTTGGCGAGATATGACGACTCGAGTTCGCAGATGTTGAATTTGAGTTCATCCAGCATTAAACCAAGGCAGGAATGTGTCAACTGATGGTGAGCATCCGCAAGATCGACATAAAACACGTTGCTCGTCTTGCTCGTCAGAAAGTCGCGGAATGAAGTATGGAGGGGAAGGACGGGGCCCGTTTGATCACGTGAATTGACGTTACTCAGCAGCGAGCCGAGGTACCGGAGAATTCTGAGGACCAGGTTGGAATCTTCGGGGTGAACAATGGGTGCATGCTGTCGCAGAGCAAGCAAAGAATTGATGGAGAGCGGTTCGATCGCAGAAAAAAGTTGTCCCATGATGGACCGAAACAGAGCCTGGGCTTCATCTGAATTAAAGTACCCTTGGAGGACTTCTTCGTACAAGTTGTCCAGCGGACCTTCACCACGGCGACCTCGGGAGGATCCCAACAGGCGCTGTACACACTCGTTGTAGCTAAGGCCAAGACTTGCAGGGCTGTTTATGAATCCACATGCAACGGCCGCCCACTGAAACAAGCCCTCCGACGCCCGCACCAGTTTGCTACCATGGTCTTTGAACACATCCTCGCGGAGCTTGCTCTGAATATACAAGCCAATGTCTTGCTCAGTATTGGAAGCCAGTTGGCGGTCATCCATGTACAGAGTACGGACGGACCGTGCGTTGGCGAATGCATGTTCGATGGCATCTTCCGATCTCGAGGTGATGAGAATGCGAAAGTTTGTCGGGAGGTCGATGAGGCGTTCGGCAAGAAACGTGTGCAGTGGATTTTCGCCATTTTTGACACCACTCTCATCTAACCCATCGACGACGATGATAATTGGATTACCGGATGGTAGGCTCTTGAGTGGTTCAAGGAGGAGCCGTTCAAAGAGTCTACGATAATCTCGGGTGGCACGAAGAGACCGTGAAGAATTGCCCGCAATGGCCCTCCTGAGGCCAAGTCTGAACGGGGGATAGCGATCGGAGAGGTCACCGGCAAGCGTCGTAAAAAAATGATAAGCTTCATCCTTGGGTTGCTCCGTCCGCGAAAAAGCAACATAAGAACCAAGATCCGTCTTGTCAAAGTGAAGTGCGACCTCGTGTGCAATTGAGGACTTTCCTGTTCCTGCTTGGCCAAAGAGAACGAGGCCACGTTCAGATTCGGAATTCTCGACCCATTTGACGATGTGATCCAAGAATCCTTCGCGTGTGCCTTGGTAACAGCCTTTCCTATCGGTGAATCGCCATCCTCCCAAAAGAAGGCTTTCTCCAATTATTGCGGCCAATTCTGTGTTCCTCTTGTCAGACCGATGATCGATGATCTTGAGACTATCAGAATGACGCACCAGTTTCTGATGCTAGGTTCGACATATCCGTTACTTGTGTGCTTGCATCATTCCGTAACTCAGGGACAGCAGCACCAGCGGTGACAGCAACATGCATGGGGAATTTTCCTCGTAGCTCTCGTAGTCGGACGACGGTCTCGCGGAGGTATTCGACATTTTTCAAAGCCTGCTGTCCTGGAAATCACATGTTGATAAAGGGCGATGAGAGAGGTCAGGATAACGTACCAACTTGTACATGCGTCTTGGCAAACGATTCGGTAAACGCGTACGGTCTGATAAGAGTGGCACATTCGGAGACGCGCTGCAGCATCTCATTGAGAATTTTTGCTTGCGTAGATGCTGGTTGGATGTTCCTCAAAACATCCCCATTTCCAAATTCGAACGCATTCACTATCGCCTCAAGGAGTGATCGGAAGTTGTCGTCACGCTGTAAATGGAGTACAAAAGTCTGCCAACAAGTCAAAAAAAAAGGTGAGCGTTCCATCATCCAACAAGGCAAAGGCGCGCACCTCGGGAATATTGGAGAGCTGAGTCCATGCCGAGCTGGCAACTTGAAGCTGAGGGGCAGCAATCAACTCAGTGAATAGTAGAGAAAAAAGGTATGTGACATACTTCTTTGACGATTGGACTGACGGTATCCATCACCTGTTTCATAATATTAACGGCACTTTTCCATAAAGTCACCGCATCCATAGCTTCCTCAGCACGATCAAGATGATGCGACATCCCCGTCTGGCTGTCCGGTACTGCTCCCACAGCAGCGCCGCTGTCAACGAGAAGATCACCCGTCCTGGAAATATCAGATATAGGAGCAGTAACTCCCGTGCTAGTGGGTTGCGCGGTTTCAGTGTCAGATGGGACGATAGGACGCGTAACGCCTGCTTCAGTGAGATTCGGCGTGTTGACTGCCGCTGTCTGAGAGGAACTTGGGTTTGATGACACTGTGATCGTTAAGACTGTGGCCGGCTTATTTGTCTGTCTAGAATGCCCATCGGCATTGCCGAAAACAATGTCGAGTTCTAGGTGTAGGGTGCTCAGCCAGACGCATGAGTGAAAATTCCCAAAAACCATGAGACGAACCGCGAGGTGGTTCACAGGCTATCCTCTGACTTCCAATAAGGATGTCATTCGGTTTGGTCCTTTTCGCATACAGCGATACGGTGATATGAGAACGCCGTTGTACAATGCTGCCGGAGACTCAGCCACAAATAGAAATAAAATATGGCAATTTCTCACAAAGTGTCATTCCATTCTACGATATTCTCCCTTCTCTGCATAGATCGTGTCTGCATCGTCGTCGCCCCGTAAGTCACAGTGACATAAAAAATTCCTTTCTTCAAGAGGAGGGTCTTGAAACGCGGAAGGTTGCGCGCTTTGACGACTGGCAGGGGAAAGAGATTTAGTACATCTCAGAGCATGATCATACTGGAAGTACATACTAGTCAACCGGAGCGGATGCGAGCCTGGTTGTGTTTCGGCGACCTGAGCGCGGCGGCTGTGCCTTATATCGGAGATCTGAGAACCTGAGCTGTAGTAATGATTAACAGTGGGAGACATCTGGATGGGAGACTTTGGCTTACGGATCCGGGTTCATCTGGGTAGCGTTTGAAGAGAGTAAGAAAGAGAAAGATGCGCGGGAGAGGGTTGAGGGTTGTTGAGCCTTGAGGTAACCACGTGTCGTCTGCATTTTGCCATCTAAGGCACCTTGTCTGCGCCATCTCACGCTCAGCGCTACTAGTGGCTGTGAAAGCTTTCCGCCGAAAGGAAGACGAGCTTTAAACACATACAGTACTACCTGAGGACATCCACAGTGACCTTTTCATTGTCCTTGGCGCTAACCTGGAAATCTGGGATTGTTGGGTCAGTATTAGTAGATACTAGATGCTGTTGTGGCGCGGAAGGTGCCAGCCTGCGCATATATTAATGCGACGCTGGCCAATCTCCGATGTAGGAATGTTGCAGGACAGATAGAGAACATCGTCATAAACATTGGCTGTGGCGAATAGAACGCGAAACGTGTCGTCGTATCTTCAGTGTGAGCAAGATCACATCCATGGAAGCGACTTGTCACGGGGACGCCGGCCTCGCTACGAGGTTACTCGGCTGGGTTCTTGTTCATTCATTACACGCGATAGAGTAAAAGGGCCAAGGACCTCTTCAAACGAATGTGGGTAAGTGGTGTGTGACACCATTGCCGACATCCTCGACACGTACCCCACAACCTCGATAGCTATCCGCTGGGTCCCGGGCACGGCTAGCTTCGCCCCTTTACAGCGCCTCCAGCAAACAGCGATGGAGACTGCAACCAACGCCCAGCCCCCAGCCCACGACGCCCCTCTCACGATCGCAGCCCTCCGCACCAAGACCAAGCACGACGCCCTCGCGAAATGGGAACAAGTCTGGCTCAGAGACCCCCGCCGCAACCCCGCGTACCGGGCCCTACACCACCCACCATCGGGCGATCCCCCAGAGTTCATGACAGGGATTGCCGGTTTTGCTCGACCGGTATTTTGTACTGCTATTAGACTCCTTACTGAGCACGCTTTCACAGGGGAATACAACGCCAGACATCGGCCAAGGGCCCCTGACCCTCACGACTGTCTTTGTGGACAGGCGGCCCTTCAGACCCCGCTCCACGTTATCTGCAACTGCCCCCTCTTCACAGGGGTGCGTGAACGATTCCTCAGACCAGTAGCCCCTAACCTTTCACCCAACATCATATTTGGGACCGAAGCGGGCGGCGCAGCCCTCGCGAAATTCATCGAAGAGACACAAGTGTGTGTCCGACCCCGGAGACATGCCGCCTTACCAGAAGACTTTGGCTGAGCGCCTTGGGCGATCGCCGGCCCAGATACTCTTCCTTCCACCCCCCACACACATCCACCCTTTACATACATTGTACCCCCCCCCGACACCAGGTCGCTTAGTTAGGTAGATAGCATACGCGGCCAAGCGCGTCTTTGTTCCATGTAAACATGCAGCGCTATATAAA
This sequence comes from Lactifluus volemus, assembly GCA_022376515.1. Lineage (NCBI taxonomy): Eukaryota > Fungi > Basidiomycota > Agaricomycetes > Russulales > Russulaceae > Lactifluus > Lactifluus volemus. Next base: position 17,949 of record WTXI01000101.1, read on the forward strand.
TGCTGATTCAAAAAAAAAAAAAAAAAAAAAAAAACGAATGTGGGTATTAGTAATCGGGTTTACTAAGGTCAGTCTCAACGACCCAGCTAGTGTTGGATATAAGTAGGATCATACTAAGTAGTCCCGCTTATCATCTCGGAGAAATGACACTTTCGTATTTTATTATCTTAGATTCGTACAAGGGGCTTCGGACATTCTCAGGATCCTGAGTAGGTAGTTACAATACATACGTTGGTACTCAGGGACTCGGCTGTAAAAAAAACTATAGTCGGTCTTCCAGCATGTACTATAGTATATATACTGGTAGTTTTTACCCTGGGGACTCGGGTTTTCACTCACTCTGACTCATCCTCAGGTTAGTCTTTTAATCTAAGTTACTAGCTTTTTCACTCTCGGACTCGTCCTCAGCGTTTTCAGCCAGTACTCACTGCGCAGCCTCGGACTATTCAGCCACACCCATACAAGTATATACACGCCCATGACGATGGAAGCTACATTCCAAGTTCCAGAGAACCCTTCTCCACAGGTCAAGACCATCCTGCACTACCTCGATCTCGTCAAAGTCTTCAACCTTGACGGACTCGACAAACTCTTCACGGATGATTTCGTCCAGTCGACGCGACCCTTGTCTCTCAATGTGCCCTCAAGGACAAAAGAAGAGGATCTGGCTTTCCTGAAGGGTTTATCAGAAGCGATGCAAGGGAGGCACCTTGAGGTGATCCCATTTTCTTGTGGTCGGTCAGCTCGCACATGATGCGTATCGGATAGATTACTTTCTATGACGTCGTGGAGTCTCCTCCTGGAAAGGTCTGGGTTCATGTACGTGAGGCCTTGCTCTCCAACCCATGGTATTGTGTGTCGAACGCTGACGCGGTCCCTGAAGGTCGCTCTGCATGGTGAACCGCCGAAAGGCAAGGCGTTCACTATCGAATGCATTTACATGTTCACCTTGGTTGAACACTTGGGCGTCCACAAGGTCAAGGCCGTTATCGACTTTTTAGACTCTCGCGCTTTCATCGAGATGAACGAGGGCAACTGAGGGAATAAAAGTGTTATGCATTTATGCTCCAATATCGGGTAGCTTCGTCGACAGTTTCTCCCACGACAAATATATGTGGTCCTTGTCACGTGATTGAGCGTGGCGCCTAGTAAGAGAGCAATGAACATGAGAAGCAAAGTGAGGTCTTGACTACTCATTCAGGGACCACGCTCCCACTCCCACCCCTCAACAGCCCATGCCGGCATTTCCGTCTCAAAAACGCCCAGACTCGTAGTATACCGCAGCGCGTGCAAGAATATATACAGTCGCTCAGGAGGCGGATCCGGATGCAACGGCAGATAACATTCGCTGCAGTACAACGCGCCGTCGTTCTCCTCTTGCACCGCAATTTGTGCCGCCACTTGCTTCGCTCGTCCGCTCTCCGTCGGCGCGTCGGGCGGAGGCGCGACTCGCATGAGTGGATTTTCCGCGGACGGAGAGGTGGCGTCCAGAATCGCGAGGGCCTCTTCTTCCGTGAGCGGAGGAGCCGTCTCGAGTTTCTGCTGCTCGTCCGGAGGCGCGTCCGTGGCGGGGCCCTCGGTCTCGGGCCACGCAGGTCCACCTCGCTTGCGCCGATTCTGGGGAGGCAATTTCTGTGTGGGCATGCCTTTCGGATGCAGTCGGCCCTTTGCCTTGAACACCACATCGCGCCACCGGGACCAGTCTTCGTTCTCGTCCTTTTACGGAGAATTCAATATCGTATCAGTACGGAGTTTGTCATGGCTTTTGATGAAATCTGCTGGCAACACCTACTTTCATATTCCGTAAACGGGTGATGATGCCCACAGCTTCCGCGGACAGCGGTACCGGTGATCCCATGCCAATGTCGTGCCCAGTCTCACGTGGGAGTAATTGTGGCGCCGTCGTGGCGTCAGGAATGGGTGGTTTTATCGAGTCGACGCGCGTTGAATCGGCCGTGTCTGTTCCGGCCAGCTGTGCGGGTGCGATTGGTGGCGCACGTTCCTCCGATGGCGTCGTATCAATACCACCCTTCCCGAGGTTTGGTCCCTGCATACAGTCAGGTCAGGCAAGTTTGGATCGGGGAAATAACACACCCAAATTTTTGTCTCCGAGTAGACGGGGTCATTAGCAATCGGATAGCCTAGGAATTGGAAGTGGACGCGGATTTGATGAGCTGGGAAGCACTCAAGTCGGATGCGATATCAGGTACAGAATCGATGACTTACAACGACCGGTCAGAGGGCGACCTGCATATAGTCTACGGAGTCAGATTTTCATCTAAAATCAGAAACAGCGATTACGTGCAATGAACCACACTCGTGTTTGTGTTTGTGTCGTAATGTAAGCGCCTGAAAACGGTCTTTGCGGGCTCCACGGATATGAGATCGGTCAAGGGAAGCTTTTCTGAGAGTTATGTATACATACTTTTCCTTCCGGATGTACGATGTTTAATCCCATCTGACGGTCGACGGTGAGCAGAGGTTGGTCGACAACAACCTCTTCTGCCGGGAACTCGCCTGAGCAGCGTGCTATATATTCCTTCTTGACTTGGCCCTGCACAAACTCCTGCGATAGAATGTGCGCGCGAGGGGATGAGAGGCCAACAATCATTAGCCCGGAGGTGAGCCGATCGAGTCGATTAACGGCTGAGGCAGGAACTTAGTGCACGACAAGTAGGCGGATACCAGATTGTCCTTACTGTAAACCTTTGGATATCCGAATTCTCGCTGAAGGATCTCCACGAGGGAGAGATAGAAATATCGTCCCGTTGCGTGAACAGGCTGAACGTGCATTAGCTCAACCCTTAAAGATACAGAATCGGAAAACGCACGATACTGCCTGGTTTGTCAATCACAATAAACTCGCGCTCTCGGTCTTCGTGTAATATTTTCACAGGTCTAGACGTGACCGGAGGCTCGTGACGATGTACGATATTCTCGATGCGGTCCCCGTTGCGTACGGTCGTGTTGGGTTCGGCAATCTTGCCATTGATAGTTGTGACGCCGGATTCGAGCGCGTATCTCTACAAGAGCACGCTTTCCTCAGCTCAAGCTACAACAAAGCGAGGTGCGTTCAAGGGAAAACCACACATAGTACTCAATCGAGCGGTCTCGAAATTCGGTCGAGACGATTTCAAGTATTTCTCGGTTGAGCCAGCGACCTTTTGCCATGGTCGTGTATGGGTACCAATACGGTGCAATTTTGCGCAAGCCAGGATGACGCGCTGGTGCGGGTGCGGGTGCTGGTGCTGGGACGGCATCGGGGGCCATGGCGGCGAGAATCATACGACGGAAAACGTGTCTAAATTGATCCGTTGGTGGTACAAGGATAAGTGGAAGATGGACTTTGTTTGTATGAAAAGGAAAGACGGGTAATGATGACGACTCCAGCTTGGTGATAATTGCAGTCACAGGCGGTAAAGGATGTCTCATTCAGAAACGCGCAAGGCAAACGCCGAGCTGTTGAGTCTGCTTCAAGCCACACACAATACCTGAACTTTCAAACTATGCCATCTTTCTATCATTGCCCGCGCCAGGGCGCCAGTGCGGAGGCAACTGGACCCCCTTCAGTTTATTCCGCTTACACCGTTTATCTACCCCCTCGTGTTCCTTGTGAAATAATCAATCCCAACACAATCGTGCAAACTCAAACATTCATCTTCCTCTTAGCACCTGCCCTGATCATCACTTGTCCTTTCTTTCATTCTGTCCACGCCCAAGGTCGTAATAGGGGGCTTGGGCCTGGCCGCCTGGCCTCAGTGGCCTCCCTTCGTATGTCACGTGCTTCTGGCAAATGCAAACAAGGAATCGTTGACTCGGACAGGGCCAAAACCGTAGCTGTGTCCGTCCTTGCATCGGCCTGTGAAGTCGTCTCTAGACCATCCTCTTCTCTTCCGCCATGATAATATAGCCCGCAAGTTACTATTGTACCAACATTATCCTACAGGGCCCGGATGCGTTTAAGTGGCCAACACTACTGGTCATCAGGACAGTCAAGTAATGAGAGATATGACTAGTTGGACTGGGATGAAGTGCTAGGATGTATCCGAATCACGCGTTCTCTCCGATCACAGGAAAGTGAGCGTCGTAAAACCACTGCCGGGAAGGGAAATGGAAGCATAGCCATAGATAGAGAATGCGTCAAGGCAACGCATTTACTTGAATTAATTCTTCCGCAACTTTATCTCTCGGAGTGATAGAACATCGAAATACCTCTGGATGCCTGAGGTGGATAGACTATCAGTTTCAAATGACGCTTCCGTGAGATGGCCCGACTTACATGACGATACCACCGGGGAGATCTGGTGAAACGTTGACAGGGATTTCGTGTCCATTCTCATCCCGCGCCTTCGTGACATCAAACACGGACAGCACAGACGAGACAACGATAAAGAGCGTCGCATCCACAAAGTGACGCCCAGGGCAAATCCTTTTGCCAGCACCATATGCCAACGAAATCACGGGGTCATCTCGGAGGCTCCCATCTTTATTGAGAAAACGTTCAGGGTTGAACACCTCGGGATCAGAGTAGATCTCTGGATCGTGAAGGATTGCCCTGCGATCTCTTAGATCGGCGCTGGAAACATGGGGTGCCAACTCACCACGTGTTAACTATTATTGTGCAGCCTTTTCAGTTAAATCAAAATATTCAACGGTAAGTTACAAGTTAGAACAATGGCGAAGACACAGGCCTTTCGGAATGAAGAAGCCTCTGTAGATGTCATCCTCGCTTGGTGCATGAGGAACGGCTTAAAGCATAGTTGTAGTACCCAGATTCGAGCTCAAAAAGCAGAAGGACCGCACCCAAGGGTGTCACCATCTGCCATCTCAACAACTCCTTACACAACGCGTCGATATACCGAAGATGGGGCCTGTCGTCGAACGTTGGCAGTCGATCCCCTGCGAGGACAAAGTCGAGTTCGGCTTGTGCTCTCTTTTGCACATCCGGATAAAGAGTGAGGGCAAGGAAGAGAGAGGCCATTGATGATACGGTCTTGGATCGGACGTCAGCAAAACGTCGAAGGGGCAACGAGAACACGGACGGAGTCTGCACCAGCTGACAAAGGTCATTGAAGTGGGTGCCATGAAGGTCGATTCGGATTTGGAAACTCACCTGCCAATATCGACCCCAGCGCCTGCTTGATAAGCTCTTCTTTCTTTTGATGTTCTGGAGCAGCCAGATTCTCTATTTCCTGAAGATATTCACTGGCTAGGGATGGCACTGCAGTACCTTGAAGCTATCCTCGCATCAGTCAACATCGCGTAGAATCTCGTAACTGCAATCACTACAAACCATGGCATTCTTCACAAAGGCAATGGACGTATCCTTTATCTCCTTGCTCCGCTCCTTACCTGACTGCGCCAGTGGTTTGTAGCTAAACCATGGGACCCACGAAGGGATGTGTCGCACTGAAGAGATTTGTGAGCATGCGTGCATAGACATTTTTATATGAGAGAACGTACAGAATGGAAGATAATTTATCATCGCCCCCCCAGGTATGACGAACCGTGAAAAGTCCTCGGTGGCTTGAGTGGGTGCTTCAATCATATCATTAATTATCTTCAAGTCATACCCATATGTGAGGGACGTAATAAGTCTTCCTTGAAGACTGCACAGTCGTTAATGGGAGGTACCACCGAACGAATACAGAAAACTGACAATTTGGTATGGCGACGGAAATTCTCTGGGGTCGCAAGGAGTTTTGCAAGGAAGCCGTGCGTCTCTCCTTCCATTATATGCCGATATGACATCATTGCACCAGACCGGAGACTATGATCCAATAACCTTCGTCCCTCCCGCCAATTTGCATTGTTCTTGCAAAGGGTTAAGACCCAACCGATATCCTGTCTATGGTTCGAGTCAACTTTGAACGATGGTGAAAAGCACTGTTAAAGCGCACATTTCCATGACGGGTAACCTAGGCCGATCTGCGTAAACGTCGCCACGCAATTCGAGTAGGTCCTTGACCGCAGATAGCGAGTTGAGCACCACGATGATATGCCCGAAAATTCGAATGGAGAACACATCGCCTGTTTATACAAGTGTAAGTATCGACGGAAGGGTGTCACTGGCGCGAGTATATGATCCACACCGTATAGCTTTGATAAATCTGCGTACTTGGCCCAAGGTGACTCCTTTGGAATATCGAGCAGATTACCTATTATTGGAAAGGGTGGTGGGCCTGGGGGATAAGGAAGTCCTCTGCGTCTCCTGTGATCGCGGAAGGTAACGAGTAGGTAAAAAAATAATGTGGTCGCGAGGAGGTCGATAACGGCGATAGGAGGGAACTTCATGAGAGAGCCACTCCTGACGACTCTCATAGAGGTCTCATATAGCCAAATCCCAGCCGCATGTCTCCGCAATCAAACCCAGACGCGGGATTCTCAGCGAGAAGAATGATGCTCCATGCCGTGATTGGTGGTACGTCTACCCGAAAGCACTTGAACTTTGTGGGTCTAGACCGAGCGCTCGAGGTCATCACTGGCAGCGAAAATGTCAATCCATCATTTCATGTCCAGGAGGTTTCTCTCTCTGGCACGAGCAGGTCACGGTGGCACCGAAGGAGTAGAGTAAAAGAGTGGACCGAAAGGTAGGAGATAGTAAGGACATGGCATAATAGGTGTAAAAGAACTTGTTTTCGCTCTCAGAACCAATTCGAGGGTAGGACAACCCGATCTTTGTGACCCCTTATATCGACTCTACCAGCACCGCGATGCCTATATACCGTGCTTAAGGGAGAAAATTATCACAAACTACAGAGTTTTTATTACCGGAGTCCCATTAATCCCCCGGGCATACAGTAATGAAAGTAACCGGTGTCTGATGGTGGAGTACGGTACAATGGCCAAAGTTATTTCGGGGCGTAAACATTTGGAGCAGAACCCAGAAACATGAACGTCATCGGCCTTCCCTTAGTCCCCGGTTACGAACATCGAAAATATATATTCGCTGTCCCGATACGAAAGTCCCACTTTGATAACAAAGAGATGAGTAAGCGTTCCTGATGAAAGAGCAATAGTAACAAAACAGAGAGATTGAAAATACTCAAGAGGTGACTGAGACGTGGAATTTTCGTGGCTCCGATCTCCGCGGGGGTCGGCCCGTGCATTGCCACTCCGCCCCTACATTCGTACCTGTGGCTGAGGCGTACTGTCAAAATAGCGGCAATAGAGCTCTCGATGCCAGCCCCACCAAAAAAACAATGACTCTTTTTGTTTATAAATGCTGATTTGGCTTGTGCAAGTTGCAGTTAGTGACCCTGTCATGCAGCTCATACAAGCTTGCATTACCGCTTTCCTAGCTTCGATATGTTTCTATCTACTTATCACCTTCCGTGATCACAAAAGACGCAGAGGACTTCCTTATCCCCCTGGTCCACCCTCATATCCAGCAATAGGTAATCTGCTCGATGTCCCAAAGGAGTCACCTTGGGCTAAATATGCCGACATATCCAAGAAATACGGTAGGGACCCACATCCTCAAATGATACCTTTTCGCTTATGCCCGGACCGTTAGGCGATGTGTTTTGTATTCGAGTTTTCGGACAAGTCATTGTGGTATTAAACTCACTATCTGCGATCAAGGATCTACTCGAGAAGCGTGGCGAAATTTACGCAGATCGGCCTTCGCTTCCGATCGTGGAGATGTGTGTGGTCTTATATCCCAACCCCCACCTTCGAGTTAACCCGAACCGCAGACTAGAAATGGATTGGATCTTACCCCTTTCAAATATGAGTGGATCTGTGCGCGAGGGACGAAGGTTATTGGACCGTAGCCTTCGTGCCGCCTCGTATCGGCATATGGTACAAGAGAAGACGCACACGTTTCTTGAAAAACTCCTCGCAAGTCCAGAGGACTTCCGTCATCATATAGAACAGTCAGTTCTCTACTTTTGTTCGATTGTAAAAGTAACGAATACCGTGCAGTCTTCAAGGAAGACTAGTCATGTCCCTCACATATGGGTATGATTTGAAGGATGAGGACGATATGATTGCGGCGCCAATGCAAGCCATCGAGATTTTGTCACGGGTCGTCTTACCAGGGGCAGTGCTGGTTAATTATATCCCATTCTGTACGTTCCTTCCTGTTACCCAGTGCGTGCATGTACACTCAAAGATATGCTCAGTACGATACATTCCTTCTTGGGTCCCATGGTTTAGCTACGAACCACTGGCGCAGATAGGTAAGAAGCTGAGTAAGAGGATAATGAATGAGCCCATAGATTTTGTGAAGAATGCTATGGTCTGTAGTGACTACGTTTTTGAGTTTATGATGATTCATGTTCACCGGCACGACTACAGCATCACGGTAATGCGGTGCCGTCTCTGGCAAACAGCAATCTTCATGAAATTGAGAATCTGGCTTCTCCAGAACGTCAGATGAAGGAAGAGATCATTAAGCGGACTTTAGGCTCGATGTTTTTAGGTGTGTCATTACAAATTCAGGCCCCAATACGCTTTAAGAAGCCCTTTGTCAGGTGGCATAGATACGGTGCACACTCTCATCGTTCCTACAGCCTTTCTACTGACCACCAAACAAAGACCGTATCCTCAATTACCTCTCTCTTCCTTGCGCTCGTCCTTTATCCAGATGTGCAAAAGAGAGCACAAGCAGAACTTGACTCCGTTCTTGCACGAGATAGGCTGCCAACTTTCGAGGATAGGCCGCGTCTTCCGTATATCAATGCCTTGTGTAAGGAATTGCTGAGGTGGCAGATGGTGGCACCTATAGGTGCGACCTTCCCTCTAGATTGAGCAACTCGACTCAGTGCTCTGACTGACTAACAAGGTGTCCCTCATGCGTCAAGAGAGGACGACGTCTACAGAAACTTCTTCATTCCGAAAGGTCTGTCTCTCAGCTATTTGGAAACTCATCGTCTAACATTTTTTACCTAACAGGTTCTTTTGTAATAGCGAATGCATGGTGCGACTCTGAGGACTTCTCCATCATCTTTCTGGAGTCCATTATCAATGATGATATCTCAGGGCGATTCTTCACGATCCAGAGATCTTCCCAGATCCAGAAGTGTTGAAACCTGAACGTTTTCTCGACCAAGATGGGAACCTCAAAGACGACCCGACAATGTCCCTGGCATTCGGTGCTGGAAAACGAATCTGTCCCGGACGTCACTTTGCCGACGCGACGCTCTTCATGGTGGCCTCGTCTGTGCTGTCCTTATTCAATATCACGAAGGCCAAGGATGCGAATGGTCGCGAAATCCCTGTCAATGTTGCGGTGTCTGTACGCAGCGAAATCGTCGTGTAAGTTGAAACTCAGCTCATGCCTAGGAAACGTTCATCGAGCTGAGAGCTGGATCCCTCAAGACACCCGGGGAAATTCGAGTGTTCTATCAATCCGAGAGATCAACTTGCGGAAGGTTTAATTGTGGCGAATACATTCTCCTAGTATTTTGCATGGGCAAACTCGCTGACTCGGTGTAAGTTGAAACGCGAGGCAAGTCAACCGTGTATGCTTATCATTGATGCCTTTCCAGCAGGATATCCTATTGCCGATGGTCTGGGTCGGCGGGTCATGACGTACAGTGTTACAAGGGGTGGGGTCGTGAAAAAAAGGGTTTTTTTTGTATAAATACAACAGGAGACGATTTTCGGTGTGTGGGGGGAATGAATGGATGGTGGCAAGGGAGCGATTAACACCGAAGAAAGAGCGTGTGGCGAATGATCATCATCAAAAATAAAGCATGGGAAATAACTTAGAGCATTACAATTGATGAGTCGAGAGCACAGGAATCCATGGACCTCCTCCAGACAATGCACCACAACGCGATCCAAATGAAGGGCGATGGCGTTTTGCTGTGACAGGCCAATAAGCGGATATAGGGACTATGTAAATATGGGATCATTTACATCCATGAAGTGCACGATCGCTCTTGCGACGCGACGCACAAGGCGTTGAAGGTTGACGGTACCGTCGATTTCGCTACTCACGGGGATCTCGTAAATAAGCGAGGGATATCCAGTCCACTGATAACCCGTCGATGAAACCACACATCAGCAAAAATGCAACAACGGGAACAATAGAGACGAAGAAACGCACCCGAACTTTGAGTGTCAGAGGGTTACACATGTCCACAATATCGCGAATCGCATACCGATGGCTGCACGATAGGCGTACCCAATTCATAGCCTCGGTGAGCGAGATACCGTCACGATGTCTACCCAAAGGGCGGAACTTGATGGTGAGGAAGGGATACCGATCGGACATGGACACTGCGAGTCCGAAACCAGGACCGAAGCTCGATGCACGGCGCGCCCCCCTACCGCTGTACCAGGATGGGAACAGGGTCATCGGAAGAGCGGAAGGCAGCAGCGGGGGTGGACCGTAACCGAGACCGCCGGTGCTGAAAGCGTGACCGCGGGCGCCAAAACCACCATACGGCCGAAAACAGCTGTAGAGCGGCGAGTTGTAGTACGAATCAGGGTTGGCTGTACGACTCGGAGGGGGAGGGACGCCGGTCGGATTATTATCGTATCCTGAGGGCTCTGGGGGGAGGTATACTGCTCACGATTTCCCATCCCGCTCCCCACCACTGGTTGCACAGGAGGAGTATCACTCTCACTGGGGAGGTCACTTGTCCGGAGTAAAGGCGATGGAGTGGCAGCTGCCATGGATTGCATGGTTTCACTGTTTCGTTGGACAGCAGGATGGGTAGCCTCTCCTTCAGCAGCGGGGTTATCGAGACCGGCCGTTGTGGGGCTCGGGGTGTTGACTGCCGCATTCAGAGAGGAATCCCTGTTCGCTGACTCGGTGATCGTTAAGAAGAGTGTGGTTGCCTCTGTCGAACGTCTGCCATTGCTGCCGAAAACTATATCTGTTTCTACATGTAGGATTCTCAGTTAGACGCATGGGTAAGAATCCTTTAAAGACGAACCATGTTGGGGTTCACAGGCTATCTCCTGTCTTCCAACAAGGATATCTCGCACGGCCAATTTCACGTAAAGAGATATAGTGATCTGAGAACGTGGTTCGACGAGGCTGCAAAAGACTCAGCTGCAAATAGAACTAGATATACGAAATTTCCTACAAGTCGATGTTCTCGTTCCATTCCACGCGTTGGGCTACGCTCCGCACAGATCGTGTCTTCCACGTTCTCCCCCCGTCCGTCACAGTAGCATAAAATCGATTGCTCTGGGCCGTGAGAGGGGGAAGGATGTGTACTCTGAGAACTGACAAGGAGAAGAGAATTAGTATTTATCAGAACATGGTGATAAGACACATACTAGTGACTTGGAGTGGGAAAGAGCTTGGTTGCGTTTCGCTGACCTGAGTAGATTTGACGTGACTCGGGCTGAATTAATAATTAACAGAGCGGGACATCGGCATGAGAGGAATTGGCGTACGACATCTAGCTAATAGAGTTACAAGCGGGGCCATTTCACTTTTCGGAGATATCCGGCCGCGCTGAGGAAGGCCTGAACTCTATTGTGCCCGCAACTCAAACTAGATGGACACATCCCCATGCACATTCCAACCTATAACTCCTCTTGAGCACATAAGTTACCATTAACTCTAACACTTCATTTGGTATAGGCTGTGCCTTCATAGACCCAGCACTATCTGGACAGGCTGCAGGCAGACATGAGACACGCGTTGATCTCTCAAAGTCTGGGTATGGATCAAATTGGGCTACTAGTCATAATTCCTCTTGAGCACATGTTATTATTTGGTTAGCCTATCTAACCTGGGCCGCGGACCTTTGAGTAAAAAGTACAATACCGAGACATCGCCATATAAGCACTACAATAGTACAATCAAAGGGCTGCCGAAAGTGGGAAACTCATAAACAGCCGGAGGTGATCAAAATAACAGAGCGTCTTGTCGTGATGAACTAGAGAACTAGCACTTTCCCAGTGGTCCTTGTCTGCGCCATCTCACGCTCAGCGCTACTAGTAGCGGTGAAAGATTTCCGCCCAAAAGGAAAACGAGCTTTAAACACATATAGTACTCCCTGAGGACATCCACAGTCACCTTTTCATTGTCTTTGGCGTTAACCTGGGATTGTTGGGTCAGTCTTAGTAGATACAGTATATGCTGTTGTGGCGCGGAAGGCGCCAGCCTGCCAGTACGCCTATATTAATGCGTCGCTGGTCAATCTTCAATCCAGGAATGTTGCAGGACAGACAGAGAACATCGTCATAAACATTGGCTATGGCGAATAGAACGCGAAACGTGGCGTCGTATCCTCAGTGTGAGCAAGATCGAATCAGTACATGGAAGCGACTCGGACTTGTTACGCCGGGGGACGCCGGCCGAGCTATGACGTTACTCGGCTGTGTTCTCGTTCATTCGTTACACGCGACAGAGCAAAAGGACCGAGGTCCTCTTCAACTGAATGTGGGTATTAGTGATCGGTTTAAAAAGGTCAGTCTCGACGTACCCAGCTAGTACTCACTGCGCAGCCTCGGACAACTATTCAGCCACACGCATACAAGTATATACACGCCCATAACGATGGAAGCTACATTCCAAGTTCCCAAGAACCCTTCTCCACAGGTCAAGACGATCCTGCACTACCTCGACCTCGTCAAAGTTTTTGATCTTGACGGACTCGATAAACTCTTCGCGGATGATTTCGTCCAGTCGACGCGACCCTTGTCTCTCAACGTGCCCTCAAGGACGAAAGAAGAGGACCTGGCTTTCCTGAAGGGCTTATCAGTGACAATGAAAGGGAGGCACCTTGAGGTGATCCCATTTTCTTGTGGTCGGTCAGCTCGCACATGATGCGTTTCGGATAGATTACATTCTATGACGTTGTGGAGTCTCCTCCTGGAAAGGTCTGGGTTCATGTACGTGAGACCTATGATGTTGTGTTTCGAACGCTGACGCGGTCCCTGAAGGTCGCTCTGCATGGTGAACCGCCGAAAGGCAAGGCGTTCACTATCGAATGCATTTACATGTTCACCCTGATTGAGCACTTGGGCGTCCACAAGGTCAAGGGTGTTATCGACTTTTTAGACTCTCGCGCTTTCATCGAGATGAACGAGGGCAACTGAGGGAATGAAAGTGTGATGCATTTATGCTCCAATGTCTCCGTTGTTGGGTAGCCTCGTCGACAGTATCTGCCACGACAAATGTATGTGTGGGTTCTTATCACGTGATTGAGCATGGGCGATCACTTATCATAGTAAGGTAGCAATGAAGGTCCTTGACCACTCGTTCAAGGACCGCGCTCCCACTCCCACCCCTCATCAGCCCACGCTGGCATTTCCGTCTCAAAAACGCCCAGACTTGTGGTATACCGCAGCGCGTGCAAGAATATATACAGTCGCTCAGGCGGCGGATCCGGATGCAGCGGCAGATAACATTCGCTGCAGTACAACGCGCCGTCGTTCTCCTCTTGCACAGCAATTTGTGCCGCCGCTTGCTTCGCTCGTCCGCTCTCCGTCGGCGCGTCGGGCGGAGGTGTGACTCGTACGAATGGATTTTCCGCAGACGGAGAGGTGGCGTCCAGGATCGCGAGGGTCTCTTCTTCCGTGAGTGGAGGAGCCGTCTCGAGTTGCTGCTGCTCGTCCGGAGGCGTGTCCGTGGCGAGGCCCTCGGTTTCGGGCCACGCAGGTCCACCTCGCTTTCGCCGATTCTGGGGAGGCAATTTCTGTGTGGGCATGCCTTTCGGATGCAGTCGGCCCTTTGCCTTGAACACGACATCGTGCCACCGGGACCAGTCTTCGTTCTCATCCTTTTACGGAGAATTCAATTTCGTATCAGTACGGAGTTTGTCATGGCTTTTGATGAAATCTGCTGGCAACACCTACTTTCATATTCCGTAAACGGGTGATGATGCCCACAGCTTCCGCGGACAGCGGTACCGGTGATCCCATCCCAATGTCGTGCCTGGTCTCACGTGGGAGTAATTGTGGCGCCGTCGCGGCGTCAGAAATGGGTGGTTTTATTGAGTCGACGCGCGTTGAATCAGCGGTGTCTGTTCCGGCCAGCTGTGCGGGTGCGATTGGTGGCGCATGTTCCTCCGATGGCGTCGTATCAATACCACCCTTCCCGAGGTTTGGTCCCTGCATACAGTCAGGTCAGGCAAGTTTGGATCGGGAGAATAACACACCCAAATTTTTGTCTCCGAGTAGACGGGGTCATTAGCAATTGGATAGCCTAGAAATTGGAAGTGGACGCGAATTTGATGAGCTGGGATGCACTCAAGTCGGAAGAGGTTCCTAGAGTGGCTCCGCGAGCAGTCCTGAAACAGATTAGCTTGCTGCTCTCGCACTTGTACTCAGAGGTGCATTCGGTCTTCCAGAACACAAAAGAGAACAAGGGTACACACGGCCGGCAGAGGATGAAGACTGCATCGCAGGCGGTAGTTGAAGACGTGCACAAAATAGATTAGTGCCTATCGGCACCTCCGGCCCGTCAATGCACCTAACTTGCGACCGGAACCCCGGCCCGTGGTGCCCCTAGCATGCTTTCACGATTTCCCCCGGCCACTACCTTGCTTATGCTTAACACAGGGACGTGGTATTCACTCTACTTTCCTCCATCCTCACAGACCCTTCCGCGGGAGGTCTCAACATGATCGCTACAAACTGTAGGATATCACGTTAGTAGCATCCATCCATCCAGTGCTTCTTGGAAAGGCTACAGTACCTGCCCACTGACTTTGATCTGCGTTCCGGGTCACGAAACTAAAGCCGAAGTGATTGATCGCATCCTCCTTGGGGGAGCCTGAGTCTACAGTACAGCAATACATATCATGAACATACACATCATGCGTGGTCGCGCCACGCCCAGTCTCACGCGGAACTGCGCCAAGGGCTGGCCCCAGTTTTATGTTGGTCCCGCGGGGTGTTGCTTACAGGTAATGCGGTTTTCGATCGTGGTTGTCCATATGGGAACAAACCCACCACCACACTACAGCATCGCATCGCGTCGTTCGAACGACAAGTGATTCGACCATTCCGTGCTGTACGTTGCCAGTATGTGGGGACGTCAATGGGAATTTCGAACGAAACATGATGGTCTCGATGTGTGGCTCAGTCATATCTTCTAGCTTGAAGGTGACCCCATCCATCTGAACTGTGTACAGTAAGAGCTTGTCCAGTCACCCCCGGTGAATGTCTCCATCCAGGGCCGTGATATGCCTTCCCACTTTGTCCGGTACTGTAGTAGATATAGATCTCCCGGCCACACCCACACAGTTATGGCGGCGCCTGCCGGTGATGTCCGCAACTGCTATGAGAATCACAGAAACCATGATATGGCCAAGCATATTCAAGTGATTCGCGGAGCAAAAGCCGATTTTATGAGGTGCAGAACGGGAGGCTGCGGTATGCAGTGTCCACCCGTGATCATCGAAATTTTACGACTTGTTCCGAGTCACACTTTGCCAGTTCATAGCTTATTATTAATAATAATCACCTTTTAACTTGTGGTGATTTCACATAACACAACCAACCCTTGCAGTCTAGCACCAAGGTGTCTTGACTGCGACGCGGAAAATCCAATTGTCGATGGACAGATGATGTTTGGGTCTTTTGAAGTCGCTCGCAAACTTCGGCCTCGTAGAGGTCTTTCGACAGGGCGATTTGCTTCTGTCATGATGCTTGTTACTCCAGATGTTCGGGTCCCTCAACGTCTCCAGGATGCGGAAGAGCAGGTAATGGTTTGCGTCGCAGAATTGCGAGCTCACGCAGAGGAACTTGCTAAACGAGAGCGTCGCCACTGCCCACAGCGTCGTGTTCTGTCCAAAATAATTTGGTTGGTGCTGAGCGGCGAAATGCTAGAGATTTACGAACCTTAAATTGATCGGGCCGACCGCATACACGGACCAGTAGAGGCCCATATAGTGCGAGGAGCGAATCGGGACCGTACAAGAGCTCCGTCTCGCGCACAGTAGCTATGCGGTCGCCGATCTCATCCTCTGCATTTCCAGCAACCTGGTCAAGCACCTCTCCATCCTTACTCACAGCGTCGTTTCCAGTACCCCTTGCGAGCTTCTCAGCTATGAGAGCGTGAGAAGAAGCAAAAAAGAGGCAGCCGTTCATGCACGTAAGAAGACATATACCTAGTTCCTTTTCCTGTTTCTGGCGCTTCCACTCGCGTTCGACGAGTTCCAAGTAGACGATGTGCTTGACCGCGACGTGACCCACTACAAACAGTAGTTGGCTCAGCTCGAATGCGTCCCCAGTGTCATCGCTCTTCGCGGTGTTCCCCGTTAGAGCTCCCTGCGCCGAACCAGGCACGGTTGAGATCAACACCTGCGCGCTCGGCGGTGGATCCTCATCCGGTACCGCAAACGACACCTGTTCTTCGGTAGCAGAGGGTACCGGTCTCTCTCGCCGGCGGAACGCACGCCGCGATAGGATCTTGATAAGCGTATTGCTTAACACTTCCGGCTAGTCTCCGAGCGCGTAGGCGGTGCTGATGGTTTGTTCGGCGAGCGCAAACCGCTCGCGTGAGCGACACGGGTGCTCAATAGCTTCTTGCAATTTGCGGAAGACGGGACCGTCCATGTCAAGGCGGTCTCGCCGCCATCCTTGGCTCTGGAGGACTCGGGTTCGTCCTCGTCCATGATGCTGTCGACCTCGTCCGAATCATCATCTTCCTCATCAACATCCATCGCGTCTTCAGCATTTTTGTTTCGACGCCTGTTCGATGACAATCAGCAACAAACTCGTTGTTTGAGAGGGGACGGCATTACCGCGATCGCTTCTTTAGCTGTAGAAGACTCCGCAGCCTCATCTCCGTCAGCTTCTCCCGTGTTTCCAGATAGGGCGTCGTCTAGCACCTTTTCCGTTTTCTGCAACTCCTTCACCACTTCACGATACCGATATTCCCACTCCTCCATCCCGAGCGAGCCGCCGTGCATCAATCCGTACGGATGCGTCACCATCAGCTTGGCGATCAACGAAATCCCGTTCCTGCGCACGCCCGCCACCTTGTCCTCGAGCGCGGACACTGCCACGCGAGTGATGACGAGGCGCTGTTTGGGGAATTTCACGGGCAGGTCGCAGAGCCGGCTGAGGACGGTGAACACTTTGGAGCGGACGTAGGACGAAAGGCCGAGAGTGCGCTCGAGGAGCAGATCGTAGAGACCGTTGGGCTGTTTCTGCGTCTGGTGCGCGTCGCTCGTGAAATCTTCAGAACAAGCGAGCTCGCGGATGAGACAGCCGATGCTTTCGACAATCGGCATGCGCATCGGATATGACTGTGTTTATGTATGTCATAAGACCCCGTAGACAGTCGAAAAGAATGAGAGAGTATGTAGGAAAATGCACCTCTGAGTCCAAGTGCGAGTGCAGCAAGCTAATCTGTTTCAGGACTGCTCGCGAAGCCCACTCTTCGAATTGCGTGAGGAACCTAGAAAAGTTCCTTTGACCCTTGGTATCTTGCCCATTGAAGCTCTTCGCAGCGATCTCGCAGAGGATCTCCTCGCCGAGTTGTGCGTGGTCGAATTCCTTCAACAGCACGTTAAGACACTCCGCCATGGGTTCGGAGAGGTGCTCGTAGTACTGCAAGGATTGCATGATCGAGGTTTGTGCGGCAGGTCCGTGCCCATGATGTCTGACCGCGAGACGGATGACTTCGTAGACTCCAAGCTTGGTAGGCTGGGACTTCATGTACTGCTCATTCTCCATAGCGTGGTACGCAGGCGCAGTGAGACACCTACCGAGCAAGGGACATTTTGCCCTGTAGTAAGTGAAGCTGATACGGCGACTATGAGGAAATGACGCACCCGATAAAAGTATCCCTCTCCCCGCTCACAGTCCAAATCTTGGACGTCTTCAACTTCAAAACCTTGGCGATCAGCATAAGAATAGGTGCAATTTAGTCTTTCCATGACCATTCGGCTGCCTTGTTCTTGGAAGCAACTCTCGATTGCGTTGCCTTTCCCGCCCCGTCCCTTCCGAGACTTTGCGGGTACCGTGGCAGCAGACGCGTCCTCGTCAGGTACGTTGACGTTCTCCACTGAGCGGGCCGACCATTTGAGGAAGAAGGCATACATCTCCATCGATACTTCATGTCCTGCACACGTCTGCTGACGGCAAAGCCAGACATGACAACGTCAAGTAGTTTGTTCATCAAGATACCGGGCACCGCATTGACGAATTTGAGAAAAGAGCACAAGATGTCAAACGTATCTGGAGATGTGACGGCTTCGAAGGACTCTGCTATGGCTCGGACAGACTCTGTAATAAACGATGAGTGGAGGATCTTAGTGAAAGCATTTATGACACACGTTGAAGCAAAGCGTCCATCTCTACTGGTTGCATCGATCGTATGTCGTGTTCATGCTCTATAGAACAGTTCCCTGAATCTTGTAGAGCCTGAGGCTCCTCTTGGAGATCAAATTCACTCGTCATCTGGCAGTCGTTGGCCGTTATTGCCAGTCCCGAGCGCGTCGAGGGGCATCGGTCACATGTTCGACACGTGTAGTCACAGTCACGCGTCACGTCCTGTAGTGCCAGTTCAGGCGAGTGGAGATCCGATCACTATATATGTTACAGTCCAGACGGAGGGAAAAGCTCACACAGTACCAGAGATACATCCCGACCAAGAAAAGGAATCAAACCCTTGACGTTTGACATCTCTTCCATTGAGTATAAGATTCTCGTGAGTAGGAGGACGGTCACGGTTTAGTCTAACAAAGCAGGACAACAGTCAAGCTATTTTGCATACAATTGATTCTATTTAGATAGATTGTGATAAAGTACTAGTAGCCCAATTTGATCCATAAGCAAAATCTGAGAGATCAAGCCGTGTCTCATGTTTGCCTGCAATCCAGATAGTGCTGGGTCTATGAAGGCACGACCTATGTAGCTCGGGAATCCAAAGCACGAGTTCATTCTTTTCTCCATGTAACCAACCATCACTATCGATCAAGGATTGGTCCGTAAATTGATTCTTAATATTTTCGGCCCTGGTTGCGGTCTTCACATGAATTGTGCCGTTGTCTGAAGCTGAGGCAGTATATCCTGTTGTGGCATCCCACACCCGAATCGTGTCATCATACGAGGCCGATGCAATACGCTCCCCATCTGGTGAGAATGCAACAGATGTGACCGAAGTGGTGTGTCCAGTAAACGGGCCCGCTATGATCTGTCCTGCTGTGGCATCCCACACCCGAATCGTGCGATCGAAAGAGGCCGATGCAATACACTCCCCGTCTGGTGAGAATGCAACAGATGTGACCAAATTGGTGTGTCCGGTCAACGAGCCCGCTATGATCTGTCCTGTTGTGGCATTCCACACCCGAATTGTGCGATCATGCGAGGCCGATGTGATACGCTCCCCATCTGGTGAGAATGCAACAGATGCGACCGAATCAGTGTGTCCAGTAAACGGGCCCGCTACAATCTGTCCTGTTGTGGCATCCCACACCCGAATCGTGTGATCAAAAGAGGCCGATGCGATACACTCCCCATCTGGTGAGAATGCAACAGATGTCACCCAATCGGTATGTCCAGTAAACGGGCCCGCTACGATCTGTCCTGTTGTGGCATCCCACACCCGAATCGTGTGATCACAAGAGGCCGATGCGATACGCTCCCCTCCTGGTGAGAATGCAACTGATGTGACCGAATCGGTGTGTCCTGTAAACGGGCCCACTACAATCTGTCCTGTTGCGGCATCCCACACCCGAATCGTGTGATCATCCGAGGCCGATGCGATACACTCCCTGTCTGGCGAGAATGCAACAGATGTGACCGCATTGGTGTGTCCAGTAAACGGGCCCGCTACGATCTGTCCTGTTATGGCATCCCACACCCGAATCGTGCGATCAAAAGAGGCCGATGCGATACACTCCCCGTCTGGTGAGAATGCAACTGATGTGACCGAATCGGTGTGTCCAGTAAACGGGCCCATTACGATCTGTCCTGTTGTGGGATCCCACACCCGAATTGTGTGATCATGCGAGGCCGATGCGATACGCTCCCCGTCTGGTGAGAATGCAACCGATATGACCGGATTGGTGTGTCCAGCAAACGGGCCCGCTACGATCTGTCCTGTTGTGGCATCCCACACCCGAATCGTGCGATCAAAAGAGGCCGATGCGATACACTCCCCATCTGGTGAGAATACAACAGATGTCACCCAATTGGTGTGTCCAGTAAACGGGCCCGCTACAATCTGTCCTGTTGTGGCATCCCATACCCGAATCGTGTGATCATCCGAGGCCGATGCGATACGCTCCCCGTCTGGTGAGAATGCAACTGATGTGACCGAATCGGTGTGTCCTGTAAACGGGCCCGCTATGATCTGTCCTGTTGCGGCATCCCACACCCGAATCGTGTGATCACAAGAGGCCGATGCGATACGCTCCCCTCCTGGTGAGAATGCAACCGATGTGACCGAATCGGTGTGTCCAGTAAACGGGTCCACTACAATCTGTCCTGTTGTGACATTCCACACCCGAATTGTGCGATCATGCGAGGTCGATGCGATACGCTCCCCGCCTGGTGAGAATATAACCGATGTGACCGTATCGGTGTGTCCAGTAAATGGGCCCGCTACAATCTGACCTGTTGTGGGATCCCACACCCGAATCGTGCGATCATGCGAGGCCGATGCGATACGCTCCCCGTCTGGTGAGAATGCAACTGATATGGCCCAATCGGTGGGTCCAGTAAACGGGCCCGCTACGATCTGTCCTGTTGTGGCATCCCACACCCGAATCGTGTGATCAGAAGAGGCCGATGCGATATGCTCCCCGTCCAGGGAGAATGCAACACAAAGGACACCGGTGTCATGTACCTTAATTGTCATTTCCAGGGCAGGCCAATGCGACAACTGCCCACGTTCCAACCTCAATGTCCGAGGAAATTGGGGAAGGTATTGATGAAGGATCTGGGAAGAGGCTGGCGCGAAAGGCAGGGCAGAGACGTAGATATGTGGTGAACTTCTTGCCACCGCCTTTCCGAAATACCGCACGAATGAAGATGCATCGCTCGCCAATCCCAACAAATTCTTCACTTCCGTTTGTGAATGCTATTGCGATTTCACGCTCAAGTCACTACATGTCATATTGAATTATGCGGTGTACATACCTCTCGCCGCAGCCATACCAACAAGGATGACAATGCTCGTGAAGCAACGCCGACACTCTTCTTGACACTAAGCACTTCCAGCCAAAACAGAAATTTTGTTTCGAACAGCAATTGAAGCTTTTTGAGAACATCATGGTCGAAGGAAAGACCGAACAAATGATCGCCCCAGTATATACAAGCATATGGTAGAGCAGACGGAATACAACTGGCGATTCGAGATTCCAAGTCTGGGACGTCGCTGTTGGCGAGATATGACGACTCGAGTTTGCAGATGTTGAATTTGAGTTCATCCAGCATTAAACCAAGGCAGGAATGTGTCAACTGATGGTGAGCATCCGCGAGATCGACATAAAATACGTTGCTTGTCTTACTCGTCAGAAAGTCGCGGAATGAAGTATGGAGGGGAAGGATGGGGCCCGTTTGATCACGTGAATTCACGTTACTCAGCAGCGAGCCGAGGTACCGGAGAATTCTGAGCACCAGGTTGGAATCTTCGGGGTGAACAATGGGTGCATGCTGTCGCAGAGCAAGCAAAGAATTGATGGAGAGCGGTTCGATCGCAGCAAAAAGTTGTCCCATGATGGACCGAAACAGAGCCTGGGCTTCATCTGAATTAAAGTACCCTTGGAGGACTTCTTCGTACAAGTTGTCCAGCGGACCTTCACCACTGTGACCTCGAGAGGATCCCAACAGGCGCTGCACACACTCGTTGTAGCTAAGGCCAAGACTTGCAGGGCTGTTTATGAATCCACATGCAACGGCCGCCCACTGAAACAAGCCCTCCGACGCCCGCACTAGTTTGCTACCATGGTCTTTGAACACATCCTCGCGGAGCTTGCTCTGAATATACAAGCCAATGTCTTGCTCCGTATTGGAAGCCAGTTGGCGGTCATCCATGTACAGAGTACGGACGGACGGTGCGTTGGCGAATGCATGTTCGATGACATCTTCCGACCTCGAGGTGATGAGAATGCGAAAGTTTGGCGGGAGGTCGATGAGACGTCGAGCAAGAAACGTGTGCAATGGATTTTGGCCATTTTTGACGCCACTCTCATCCAACCCATCGACGACGACAAGAATTGGATTACCAGGTGGTACGTTCTTGAGTGGTTCAAGGAGGAGCCAATCAAAGAGTCTACGATAATCTCTGGTGGTACGAAGAGATGGATTCCCCGCAATGGCCCTCCTGAGGCCAAGCTTGAACGGAGGATAGCGACCGGAGAGGTCACCGGCAAGCGTCGTAAAAAAATGATAAGCTTCGTCCTTGGGTTGCTCCGCCCGCGAAAAAGCAACATAAGAACCAAGATACGTCTTGTCGAAGTGAAGTGCGACCTCGTGTGCAATTGAGGACTTTCCTGTTCCTGCTTGGCCAAAGAGAACGAGGCCACGTTCAGATTCGGAATTCTCGACCCATTTAAAGATGTGATCCAAGAAGTCTTTGCGTGTGCCTTGGTGACAGCCTTCCCTATCGGTGAATCTCCATCCTCCCAGAAGAAGGCTTTCTCCGATTATTGCGGTCATTTCTGTGTGCCTCTTGTCAGACCGATGATCGATGATCTTGAGACAATCAGAATGACGCACCAGTTTCTGATGCTAGGTTCGACATATCCGTGACCTGGGATCTCGCATCATTCCGTATTTTAGGGACAGCAATATCTGTGGAGAATTTTCGTCGTAGTTCTCGTAGTCGGACGACGGTCTCGCGGAGGTGTTCGACATTTTCCAAAGCCCGCTTTCCTGGAAATCACATGTTGATAAGGGGCAATGAGAGAGGTCAGGATAACGTACCAACTTGTTTGGTAAACGTTTCGGTAAACGCGTACGACTTGATAAAATTGGCACATTCGGAGACGCACTGCAGCATCTCATTGAGAATTTTTGCTTGCGTAGACGCTGGTTGGATGTTCCTCAAAACATCCCCATTTCCAAATTCAAACACATTCAATATCGCCTCAAGGAGTGATCGGAAGTTGTCGTCACGCTGTAACTGGTGTACAAAAGTCTGCCAACAAGTCAAAAAAAAAGTGAGCGTTCCATTTCATCCAACAAGGCAAGGGCGCGCACCTCGGGAATATTGGAGAGCTGAGTCCATGCCAAGCTGGCACGCTGAGGGGCAGCAATTAACTCGTTGAATAGTAGAGGAAAAGGTATGGGACATACTTCTTTGAGGATTGGACTGACGGTGTCCATCACCTGCTTCATAATATTAACGGCACTTTTCCATAAAGTCACCGCATCCAAAGCTCCCTCAGCGCGATCGGGATGACGCGACATCCCCGTCTGACTGTCCGGCACTGCTCCCACAGGAGTGCCGCTGTCGACGAGAAGATCACCCGTCCTGGAAATATCAGATATAGGAGCAGTAACTGCCGTGCCAGTGAGTTGCGCGGCTTCAGTGTCAGATGGGACAATAGGACGCGTAACGCCTCCTTCAGTGACAGGGTTGTCCAATGTGAGATTCGGGGTGTTGACTGTCGCTGTCCGAGAGGAACTTGCGTTTGATGACACTGTGATCGTTAAGACCGTGGCCGGTTCTTTTGTCTGTCTAGAATTGCCGAAAACAATGTCGAGTTCTACGTGTAGGGTGCTCAGCCAGACGCATGAGTGAAAATTCTGAGACGAACCACGAGGTGGTTCACAGGTTATCCTCTGACTTCCAATAAGGATGTCATTCGGTTTGGTCCTTTTCTCATACAGAGATACTGTGATATGGGAGTGCCGTGGTACAATGCTGCTGGAGACTCAGCCGCAAATAAATATAAAATATGGCAATTTCTCACAAAGTGTCGAGATTCTCATTCCATTCTACGATATTCTCCCTTCTCTGTACAGATCGTGTTTGCCTCGTCGTTTCCTCGTAAGTCACAGTGACATAAAAAATTCCTTTCCTCCAGAGGAGGGTCTTGAAACGCGGAGGGTTGCGCGCTCTGACGACTGGCAGGAGAAAGAGATTTAGTACCTCTCAGAGCATGGTCATAATGGAAGTACATACCAGTCAACCGGAGCGGATGCGAGCCTGGTTGCGTTTCGGTGACCTGAGCGCGGCGGCTGTGCCTTATGTCGGAGATCTGAGAATCTGAGCTGTAATAATGATTAACAGTGGGAGACATCGGGATAGGAGACTTTGGCATACGGATCCGGGGTCATCTAGGTAGCGTTTGAGGAGAGTAAGAAAGAAAAAGATACGTGGGAGAGGTTGAGGGTTGCTGAGCCTTGAGGTAACCACGTGTCGTCTACATTATGCCAACTAAGGCACCATCTCACGCTCAGCGCTAGCGGGAATATCTTGGCGCTTTGGGAGGAGAATTGGCCGCGGGGGTCAGAGGAGCCTGAGGAAGGAGTCGCTCTCGCGACCGACGCCCTGAGGGCAACACGCCCCCGATGGTCCTACTATATTTTCCGAGGCAGGCCGCGGCCTCATTCGAGGACCGAGCGCGCCCGCTCGTTATTTTCTCGCGTTCTAACACGTTTTCTCTTCTCTCGAACACATTTCGACTCATTAATAGCAATTAATCAGTTGCTATGGACTCTAGTATAAATATTTCGAGCAATTAAGTTGTAAGGGCATCAGTTGTGCCCATTTTCGTTCTCGTTTTCGCGCGTGTTCCCGCCTTCTCTCATTCATTCCGCTCGTTTTCACTCTCGGACCTTCTACATTCGATCACTCGAACTTCGCGCCTTTTTCAAAAAACGTTATTACCCAAGTATTAAGCGACACTGCAAGATACTGTACTTTACGACTCGGATCCTCGAAAGAAAAGGCCCTACACGAGACAAAGTATCAGTAAAATACGTAGGCTACGCACAGTAACGGGAACCCCGCATACAGCACCAACCAGATCATTGCGTTGTCCAAGAACTTGTTACACTTGATTGTTAGTGACCGTGCGAAGGCGGTCACGGGATGGACATTCGAACAATCAATCTTTTCACAAATAAAAAAGAGAAAGGGCCTTTGTTGCGGTTCCTGAAACTGCAAAGCACGGGGACGGCTTGTGGGCCGCCGCTGAGAGAAGAAAGATGACCAACATGGCACGCGAGCGGGACAATTGGTACGAGCTGATTGTCGACGCCTAGACGTGTCGAAGCAGGAAGTTGTGCACGGTTCGAGAGAACACCCCAAGACGGTAAGTTCCATTGTGACCGTACTCAGACCACAGGCAGGGACCACGTACTAGCTCGGCGAATTCGTTGCATATACACTCCGAGAGTATCTTGTCAGTCACGATGTGGCTCCGTGCTACGACGTAGAATAAAAGCAAATAGTATGCTGAATGGTAGCGACAAGTCCATGTGAAGGACTGCTCCGCTCGAATTAGCGTAGGGTGAAACGAACGTCTCGGCGATAGTATAAAGCAGAACAAAGGCGCCAAAAGTCGCGACTGTTTTCAAACACGTATAGGGTCGGATTCTGCGGACAACAAAATCAATCTTAAACACCCAACGCAGCGACCAAGACGAACCTCTGTGTGCGGGAAACTCGAGCTCATATAGCAATGGGATAAGTTGATACATTTCAAAGTTTTTTTATGTGATATTCTGTGGCCAGCGCACGCGTTGTGGGCCCGAGATAACCAGTTCCCATTCGAGCTCTGAATATTCTGCAGCAAGGGCTCAGATATCAGAATCTGGATGATCTACGAGCGGATGAGATGCCACGCCTTTACGTTTCTCATCGCCCAGCGCAGTAGTTGACCCAGTTATTTTGGCGATGCGCCTGCGAAGAGCAGTGGCATTCGGCACTTCTTTGTATCAGGTGGTCACACCTTCAGGCAACTCTAGACTCTAGAGTGCCAGATGACGACGAACGTGCCTCGGTACCACTCCTGTCTGAGTCCACTTCTCGCCCAAGGTCCTCTCGGCGCATCTTCGCGTCCTCTCCCACCCACCAACTCGAGACGTCGCAACATTGTTTCAGGATCGCCGCAGATTTCTGAGAGACATAGTGTAAGGAGTCATTCGCTGCCATATAAGAATACATCTTCATTACCATGGCCCGATAGATTGGAAGGGAATTAGGCGGAATACGAATCAAGGCAGTTGAAATACGTACCAGTTTATGGAGAGTCAAGAAACCGGATTCAAGGCGCACCCGGGGCCATTGGCTATTAGATATGCGATCAGCTTGTCAGGGCGGCAAATAAAGTAGATGCACACCGATTGGAAGCCCACGTAATTGAGGCGAGGAGCGTGAATGTCTGAAGCACATGGTGGAGGACAGCACCTGTCCGATAGTACCTGACACACCCCAGCTAACTACCTTTCGAATGGAACGCAGATTCCTGTGTTCAAGATAAGCACCGCATCGGTGAGCGCTAATGTGCGGGCGTCTCTTAAAAACGTTCGCGAACTGCAAGTTGAGCGGAGCACCATGTGTTTCTATACTATTGTAGCCTCAGCCTTGAGCCTCATGCTGTTCAGTGAGCGAATTGGGTTGAAACTGTAAGCTCCTTTTCCTTGGGTGTCGATGTCATAACTTTGGAAGGGGTTGTCGAGATAGCTCCGGAACGCGAGCAAAAAAAAGCGGGGGGAGCTTCACACTCGCCCTCAGAATAGTCACGTGGAAACATCACGTGATCAGAGTTACCGGTAACTTTACCGGCCCGCGGGGTTTTTCCCGCGATATCATTGACATGGGCCAAAACCGTAGTTGTGTCCGCCCTTGCGTCTGCCTGTGCGATCAGGTGAAGTTGTCTCTAGACATCCTTTTCTCGTCCGCCATGATAATATAGCCCGCCAGTTACTATTGTACCGACATTATTCTACAGGGCCCGGGTGCGTTTTAGATTGCCGACACTACCAGTCATCAGGACAGCCAAATAATGAGGGATATGACAAGTCGGACTGGGATGAAGTGCTAGAATGTATCTGAGTCACGCGTTCTCTCCGATCACAGAAAAGTGAGCGTCGTAAAACCACTACCGGGAAGGGAAATGGAAGCCCTAGCCATAGATAGAGGATGCGTCAAGGCAAAGCGTTTACTTGAATTAGTTCTTTATCTCTCGGAGTGATAGAACATTGAAATACTACTGGATGCCTGAGGTGGATAGACTATCAGTTTCAAATGACGCTTTTGAGAGATGGCTCGGCTTACATGACGATGCCACTGGGGATATTTGGTGAAACGTTGACAGGGATTTCGTGTCCATTCTCATCCCGCACCTTCGTGACATCAAATACGGACAGCACGGACGAGACAACGGTAACGAGCGTCGCATCCACAAAGTGACGCCCAGGACAGATCCTTTTTTCAGCACCATATGCCAATGAAATCACGGGGTCATCTCGGAGGCTCCCATCTTTATTGAGAGAAAATTCAGGGTTGAATACCGGGATCGGTGTAGATCTCTGGATCGTGAAGGATGTGTGTGGGGGGATGAACGGATGGTGGCAAGGGAGCGATTAACACCGAAGAAAGAGCGTGTGGCGAATGATGATAAAAAATGAAGCATGGGAAATAACTTAGAGCGTTACGATTGATGGGTCGAGAGCACAGGAATCCATAAACCAGGCTGGACCTTCTCCAGACGATGCACCACAACGCGATCCAAATGAATGACGATGGCGTTCATCTGTGACAGGTCAATAAGCGGATATAGGGACTAGGTAATTGTGGGATCATTTACGCCCATGAAGTGCACGATCGCTCTTGCGACGCGACGCACAAGACTTTGAAGGTTGACGGTACCGTCGAATTCGCTACTCACGGGGATCTCGTAAACAAGCGAACGATATCCAGTCCACTGATTACCCGTCGATGAAATCATACATCAGCGAAAATGCAACAACGGGACCAATAGAGACGGAGAAACAGTACAGATGGAAGAGAGACGCACCCGAACTTTGAGTGTCAGGCGGTTACGCATGTCCACGATATCGCGAATCGCATACCGATGACTGCGCGATAGGCGTACGCTATTTATAGCTTCGGTGAGCGTGATACCGTCAAGATGTCCACCCGAAGGGCGGAACTTGATGGTGACGCCACCTGGGAGGGGATACGGATCGGACATGGACACGTGACCTGCGAGTCCGGAACCAGGACCGACGCTCCATCGGCGCACCCGCCTACCGCTGTACGACGATGGGAACGGGGTCACCGAAGGAGCGGAAGGTAGAAGCGCGGGTGGACCGCAACCGAGACCACCGGTGCTGAAAGGGCGACCGTGGGCGCCAAAGCCATCATCGAGCTGCGGCGGAAAGTAGCTTTCGGAGAGCGGCGAGTTGTCGTACGAATCAGGGTTGGCTGCACGAAGGGGAGCGACACCGGTTGGATTCTGATCGTAGCCCGAGGGCTCTGGGGGGGAGGTATACTGTTCATGATTTCCCATCCCGCTCCCCACCACTGGTTCCACAGGAGGAGCATCGCCCTCACTGGGAAGGTCACCTGTCCAGAGTAAAGGTGGTGGAGTGGCAGCTGCCATGGATTGCATGGTTTCACTGTTGCGTTGGACAGCAAGATGGGTAGCCCCTCCTTCAGCAGCGGGGTTATCGAGATCGGCCGCTGTGGGGCTCGGGGTGTTGACCGCCGCATTCAGAGAGGAATCCCTGTTCGCTGACTCGGTGATCGTTAAGAAGAGTGTGGTTGCTTCCGTCGAATGTCCGTCATCGCTGCCGAAAACAATATCTATTTCTATATGTAGGGTGCTCAGCCAGACGCATGAGTAAGAATTCTTAAAAGACGAACCATGTTGTGGTTCACAGGCTATCTCCTGCCTTCCAACAAGGATATCATCTCGCATGGTCATTTTCACGTAAAGAGATATTGCGATCCGAGAGCATGGTTCAGCGACGCTGCAAGAGACTCAGCTGCAAATAGAATTTGTTTTTAAAAGAGATTTCCTACAAATCGATGTTCTCGTTCCATTCCACGCGTTGAGCTACGCTCCGCACAGATCGTGTCTTCCATGTTCTTCCCCCGTCTGTCAGAGAAGTATAAAACTGGTTTTTCTTCCAAAGGAGGGTCTTCATACGGGGGAGGTTGTGCGCTCGGAGAACTGGCAAGGGGAAGAGATTTAGTACTTATCAGCGCATGGTGATAAGATACATACCAGTAACTTGGAGCGGGAAAGAGCTCGGTTGCGTTTCGCTGACTTGATTGCGGCTGACGTGACTTGGGCTGAATTAATGATTAACAGAGCGAGACATCGACATATGAGAAATTGACATACGACATCTACTAATAGAGCTAAAGAAGAGATTGGAATTGAGCGTGTTGGGGACTGTTTCCTTTTCGGAGATATCCGGTCTCGCGACCTGAACTCTACTGTTATGAGTCTCCCTGTGTCGGACCCACTGCCAATCAGAGTGGATGGCATCACTGGTAGTACCTAACGGCGTCGTCTTGAATCTGATAACTCCTCTTGAGCACATGCGTTACTATCTTACCTCTAGCGCTTCATTTGGTTAGCCTGTCTGAGAACCGCTGACACTGAGGCTTTGGAAATCTTGGTGAGTACCGTGACATCGCACTACAATCGAAGCGCTCCCGGGAAACTCATAAACAGCCGGAGGTGATTAAAATCACAGACCGTTTACCGGAATTGTGGCATGATGAACTTAACGCAACTGAACCAACAGGGCCACTAGCACTGGCATTCCTGGGGCACGGTCATAAAGGCCGTCGTGAAGATTTTCAGTGGCGTTGATACTAGTACTTATACATAAAACCAAAAGAGTAGAACAGGTGGGGCGCTCGGCCCAGGGGTTGTGTTAGGAGTAGGCGCACGACATTTGAGCAAAGCAAACCTGGAAAATATCTAGTCACCGACCACCAACAAGGCATTTTGACTCGGCGTGTATTGAAAATCCGACAGAAAAACAGAGGATTTCCTCGCCGCTCTGATCATATAAGGGGAAGTAAGGCTAGATCGACACAACCTTTACTGAAGAAAAAACTACGGGTGACCTGGGCAATCTAGGAGTGGGATTCTGTACCTCCGGGACGGGATCTGGCGCCTCCGCGTCTGGTAAGTCGTCAACCAATCATCGATCGACGATCGACGTCGACCATTTTCGACTTTAAACGACCACACACCAGACAACTAGTAGCGATTTCCCTAACTGAGAAAGATGACAATAACACTAAAAATTTCAAGCCTATACTTCTGTCTGGGGTTAATGAACCGGCCGTACCTGCCCTCTGAGAATCCCTGTGATACTGGATTCAGGACTTGTGGCTGGCGCGCTCTACATGTAACGGTGCGGGCACAACGGCTCTCTTGGTTATAAATCCCCGTCTCTTCTCCGCAAGCAACCACTCTCGTGTCTAGTGTCCTTGACATGCAGTTCCCTAACAACTTCGCTATCGACATTCTCGCGGTCACCATAGTTCTTTACCTATTTGTTATCTTCCGTGATCACAGAAGACGCAGAGGATTTCCTTATCCCCCGGGTCCGCCATCGTTGCCACTAATAGGTAATCTACTTGATGTCCCCACTGGAAAAGAGGCTCCTTGGTTGAAATACGAAGGCATATCCAAGAAATATGGTAGGGTTCATTCTCACTATTACACCTTACCCTTCGCTAATCCTGACACTTGTATCAACAGGCGACGTGTTTTGCCTGCGAGTTTTCGGACAAGTCATTGTGGTGCTCAATTCGCTATCTGCAATCAAGGATCTACTCGAGAAGCGCAGCGAAGCACACTCGGATCGGCCTATGTTTCCCATGGCGGAAATGTGGGTTTAACAGTGTTTTGTTCCAACATCCTTCAAGTTGACTTCGACCACAGACTGGAACTCGATTGGCTCTTACCCTTTTCCAACGTGGGTGAATCTTGGCGTGAGGAACGCAGGTTAATGGATCGTGGCCTTCGGTCTGCAAGTGATGAGTATCGGCATATGATGAAAGAGAAGACTGGCACATTTCTCGCAAGACTCCTCGCAACTCCACGCGACTTCCGTCGTCATATAGAACTGTAAATTCTCTGATTTTTGTTCTGCCGTACCATCACTGACGATTATTATACAAGCTTTGAAGGACGACTAATCATGTCCGTTACATATGGGTATGATTTGAAGGAGAATGACGATATGATCGCCGCACCGGTTCAAACCGTCGAGACCATTTCACGGTTCGCCTTACCTGGCGCAGCCTTGGTAAATCATCTCCCATTCTGTACGTCCTTTCCTGTTACCCGCTCGATACATGTTATGGTCTGCTCACAAATCGGTTCAGTGCGGCACATCCCCTCATGGGTCCCATGGTTTAGCTACGAGCCACTGGCACGGATGGGCAGGAATCTGAGTCAGAGGGTAAGGAACGAGCCCATCGACTTTGTGAAGAATGCTTTGGTTTGTGGTGACTACGCTTAGGGGCTTATGAGATTCATGTTGACCGAGACGATTATAGCATCAGGGTACTGCGGTACCATCACTGGCCAGTAAATGTCTCCAAGAAATAGAAAAATTGGCTTCTCCAGAATATCAGAGGCAGGAAGAGGTTATCAAGCGGTCTTTAGGCGCCCTCTATGCCGGTAGGTCATTTCATCCGAATCCAGGCCACATTGTACTCACCGAAAGAACCTTTGTCAGCCGGGTCAGATACGGTGCACATTCTCTTTATTCCCATGCTCCTTTAACTGACCACCAAGAAAGACTGTATCCGCGATTGCCTCTCTATTTCTTGCAATTGTTCTTTATCCAGATGTGCAAAAGAGAGCACAAGCAGAGCTTGACTCTGTTCTTGCCAGAGATAGGCTTCCAGGGTTCGAGGATAGGTCGCGCCTTCCGTATATCAGTGCGTTGTGCAGAGAATTGTTGAGGTGGCGGATGGTGGCACCTCTAGGTGCGAGCCTTTCAATTTGATTATGTCAAATCAGCGTGCTACAACTATGGTATAAGGTTTTCCGCATTCTTCAAGCGAGGATGATGTCTACAGAGGGTTCTTCATTCCGAAAGGTCTGCCTTTTCACCTATCCTTCTATTTGGAAACTCACCAAATATTCGACTCAAAGGTTCTGTTGTAATAGCTAACGCATGGTGCGATCGCTTCCCATCTTCTAGGATCTATCGAGCTAAAGATATCTTAGGGCAATCCTTCACAACCCGGAGATCTACCCAGATCCAGAGGTGTTTAAACCTGAGCGTTTTCTCAACGAAAATGGGAGCCTCAGAGACGACCCAGTACTGTCCTTGGTATATGGTGTTGGCAAACGAATCTGCCCTGGACGTCACTTTGCGGATGCGACGCTCTTCATCGTTGCTTCGTCTGTGCTTTCTGTATTTAATGTCACGAAGGCAAAAGATAAGAGTGGCCACGAAATCCTTGTCAATATTGCGGCGATGCCTGTTGGAAACGAGCTCGTCAGGTAAGTCAAACTCAGTTCATTCCTAGGAAATGTTGTTTGGTCTGATAGATGGAACATCAAAGCCACCCAGGGACATTTGAGTGTTCTATCAATCCGAGAGATCAGCTTGCGGAAGATTTGATTGTAGCGAATACGTTGTCCTAGTAATTTACATGGGCCAGCTCTGAGGCATCTACAAATGAGTCCAAGTGAGTGCCAGAAGCGGAGAGACCCATAGCCAGCCCCTGGATTTTAGATGCACTATCGCACCCGGGGTGGCCGTGCGAAGGAGCCTACTATATTTGAATTGAAATAAAAATCTCCCGTTGCACTATAATCTAACTGCGTCTCAAGAAAATTCTCACGGGGTGAACTCACCTAGTGGCCTTAATCCTGACTTTTCCTTCCTTTCAATAAGACTCCTTTTTTTGGGGACGTATGTATTGTATTTCTACAATCACTCAGATCACTTTTACAGTTAAAGAATGTAATTGTTGAATCGTTATTGTGGGATGTGTGAAACTCAAGGAAGTAGCGGATGCCTGTTATGTAATCCTTCCTGCTTGGCCACCAGATCACGCATCACTTCACCACTCACCACCATGCCACTGATGAGGCACAACAAAATAAACTGTTTTTTCCCTCCCCCATGCAGCTCGTGTGACTATGCAAACCTTCGAAATTGAACAAGAATAGGCCACAGCTGGGGGGAGGAACACACCCAAGACCGCCGGGATGAATATTTTCAAAAACTTTGCGGGTGTATCAACTTATCTCATCACTCGCGTTTTCCCGCAGAATTCGACCCTTATACGTGTTTGAAAAGACTGTCCGACATGTGGCACCTTTGTTCCGCTTTATACTATCACCGAGACGTTCGTTTTCTCCGAGCCCGGAGAAGTCGTGGTACAGAGTCACAACGTGAGTAAAAAATACTTTCAGAATGTCTAGTTTCGTCGGTCGCGGCTCTTATGAGGACTGGGTAACAAGCCACCATTTTTTTTCATGATTTGGTCCTGAGTACGGTCACAGTGGAACTCAACTTCTTCGGATGAGTTGTCTCGGAAGTGGAACAAGCCCCTGCACAACTTCCAGCTTCGACACGTCTACGCGTCGACGATCAGCTCGTACCAATTTTCGCACGTCCGTGCCATGTTGGCCCACCTTTCTTTTCTGTGGTGCACAAACATTGTGCTGCAACTCATCCAGATTCCTATGGTCGATGTCGCACGGTCGCCGAATAAGTTCGTGAGAACGTGATGATCTAGTCGGCGCTGTATGTAGGGTTCCCGTTGATGTGCGTAGTTTACATCTTTTTACTGATACTTTATCTCGTGTCGGGCTTTTTCTTTCGGGGACCGTAATGTATCTTACAATGTTGCTCAGTACCTGCAATAATAAAAGGCGCCCAGGACTGTTTTGAGCGTGGAGTGGTCAGAAGCTTGGATCTTCTTCTAATTCTAGCGCTGAGCGTGAGGTGGCGCAGAAAAAGGTGCCTTAAATGACAAAATGCACAGCACATGGTTCCAGTACCTCGAGGCTCAACAAACTTCTCAACCTCTCCCACGCGTCTTTCTCTTTCTTACTCTTCAAAAGGCTACCCAAATGATCCCAGATCCGTATGCTAAAGGCTCTTTTCCTCGATGATGTCTCCCGCCGTGTTGACCATTACTACAGCTCAGGTTCTCAAATCTCCGACATAAGGCGCGACCGCCGTGCTCCGGTCACCGAAACGTTGAATATACTCCGAGTGATTGGTACGTACCTTTATTACCATGCTCTGCTCTGAGAGGTACTAAATTTCATTCCCCCTCCAGTCGTCCGAGCGCGTAACCTTCCATGTCTCAAGACCCACCTCGGGAGGGAGAGAAAAATTTATGTCACGGTGGCTTACGGGACGGCAACGAAGGCGACACAAGCTGTGCAGAGAAGCGGGAATCACTAAGAATGGAATGAGAATCTCTACCTCGACGTTTGGTGGGAACATCTTTAATTTTTCTTTCTATTTGTAGCTGAGGTCTACAGCAGCGATGTACGACCGCACTCTCAAATCACAGTATCTCTGTATGCGGAAAGGACCAACCGAATGATATCCTTATCGGATAGTCTGTGAACCTCCTCGCGGTTCGTCTCATGACTTTTTGGAATTCTTACTCATGCTTCTGGCTGATCACCCAACATGTAGATGTCGGCATTGTTTTCGACAGTGCTAACGATCACAGTGTCATCAACGCAAGCTCCTCTCGGGAAACGACAGTCATCTCAGAACGGACAACCCTGACCCTCTCGCTGAAGGAGGCGGTACACCATTCTATTATCCAATCTGACACTGAAGCCGCGCAGATCGCCGCAGTCATCGCCCCTATACCTCGTTTGTCCAGACGGATGACAGATGAAGCTTATCATTTCTTTACGACACTTGCCCGTGACCTCTCCGATCGCTATCCTCCGTCCAAGCTTGGCCTCAGGAGGGCCATTACGGGTAATTCGTCTCTTCGTACCACCCGAGATTATCGTAGACTAGCACAATTCGAGTGTGGGATGCCACAACAGGACAGATTGTAGCGGGTCCGTTTATTGGACACACCCATTTGGTCACATCTGTTGCATTCTCACCAGAGACAGGGAGTGTATCGCATTGGCCTCATGGGATTGCACGATTCGGGTGTTGGGACGCCACAACAGGACAGGTCCTAGCGGGCCCGTTTACTGGTCACACAGGTTGGGTCATATCTGTTGCATTTTCATTTTCACAAGATGGTTCGCGTATCGTATCGGCCTCGGATGACCGTACGATTCGGGTGTGGGATGCCACAACAGGACAGGTCGTAGCGGGCCCATTTACTGGACACACCTCTTCGATCAGATCTATTGCTTTCTCACCAGACGGGGAGCGTATCGTGTCGACCTCGTTGGATCGCACGATTTGGGTGTGGGACGCCACAACAAGATTGGGCCTGTTTACTGGACACACCCATTTGTTCACGGTCGTTGCATACTCACCGGATGGATAGCATACTGCCTCAGCCTCAGACGACAGCACAATTCATGTGGTGAAGACCGCAACCGAAAATATTAAGAATCAAGTTATGGACCAAGCCTTGATCAATAGTGATGGCTGGATATATGGAGAAGAGGATGAACTGGTGCTTTGGATTCCCGAGCTACATAGGTCGTGCCTTCATAGACCCAGCACTATCTGGATTGCAGGCAGACATGAGAGTCCCGTGCCTTCTGCTTTGCATTTAAGGTAATTGGTTGTGTCGACCTGAAGACTATATGGGAAGTCGCTGCTGGCAAAAGAATGCGATTAAAGTGCTGCACAGGGTGAGAGATGATGCGTATGCTTCATGTTGTACAGGATCACGAGGGGATCATTGTGTACGGAGAGTTGTTCCAGTGGCAGCGCAACCCATTGCCTGTTGTGTGTTCAATCAACGCCCAGCGCCCACCGCTTTTTAGCATAGGCGCTCGATATCATTTATGTCGTCCTAAACCCTTTACTTCAAGACATGTCCGACCAATTATTTGGCCTTGATGAGTAAGTTATGCTCCTAGACTTCTCCAATTTCCTCTCTTACGGTTATTATTACTCGTCTTATCTAGGCCATGGCAGCTAACTGGTATGTATCCTTCGTTCATCAAAAGTTGCATCTCCTAACCTAATTCCGCGCCTAGTCCTCCGGTCTCAGAACTTTGGCATGCTGCGACCTGAAAAGTCCTGGCGGCCCATCATCACCTTGGAGGTTGATGGTCAACACAAACACGAAGTTATGCTTGGCACAGACGGTCAGAATCCGAACCAAAAGGACATTATGCTTCTGTGCGTTGCATGAAGCGTCCTGTGTCAGTGGTCCTGACCCCCACAGTCATCATGCACACCACCAGACTTTTATTAGGCTTGATGTTTGGCACAAGTCCCAAAGTAAGGCCAAAAATCGGAAGCGTCGTCATCATGTTGCAACTATCGTGATGCCCCTCGGCGAGGTCTTAAAGAAGCAGGGCACAGATCCACGTGCGCCATCACTTGCTCTTCGCATGCGATGCTCACTCAGCTTTCAGACGTGGAGCTTCGGTTGTCCGGTATCCCTGCTTCACGAAAAACGTCTGCAGAACAAAAACATCAACGCGGTGCTTCTATCTTCATTCGGTTACGACCTCCACCACCATACCTCAAGTCACCTCTGAAAGAACATGACAGTGACAAGGATGACTTCTCCATGATTAGCTCCGGTATGCCATTGCCACATTGTCCATACACCAAGTTCTCATGTCTGCGAAGCGGACAAGTATCCTTCTGATGTCCCTGTTACACCTGAGACAGACGACCATGAGGATCCCCCACCATGGGCAAGTACTGTCACTGAGGACCTGCCTACTGGTCTACAGCGACGCAAAGTCAAAGGGTACTGTATCGGCTCTGAGGAAGAGCGTTCTGGCGAATCCGATTACTACCCCAACGATGGCGAGGTGGAGGACACAAAAGCTTGTAATCCCTGGGAAACTTCAATGCCCTACGGCGACGAACCTTCGACCATCCACTCAGATTCCCTCGAGATCAGCACATATACTCACTCACCCCCAGTCATCTCCATCATTCTCCCCTACTTACTTCCTTTAACTTATGTTACCGATAACGTTTCCGTGTCATCGGGCACATCCTTCGCATCCAATGCATTCGAAACATTGACATACCACCGCGAATTACGCGAGGCGCAAGTTGATTCGGACTTTGACAGGATCCTCACCAGACTATTATCTGAGTGGTATTATACTGGCGCATCGGTAAACGTGGTTTCACTCTCCCTGCAAAGGGTGTGGGCTTACCTTCCATTTCCAGCTTCTTTCCATCACGGCGTAGATATCCCCGTCAAGTTTGTATATCCTTCTACATGAGCTGATTATATTTCCGCAGCGTCGACACATCCGTGTTCGGCTTCTCACCCGGGAATCTCTTCAACGTTGACAGCGTTGCAAAGCGTTCTTTGATTATCTCCAGCCTGGCTGCAGCGATTGGA
Organism: Lactifluus volemus; assembly: GCA_022376515.1. NCBI lineage: Eukaryota > Fungi > Basidiomycota > Agaricomycetes > Russulales > Russulaceae > Lactifluus > Lactifluus volemus. Next base: position 55,273 of record WTXI01000101.1, read on the forward strand.
CTTTTCGTCGATGTGTGGTTCATATTCGCGTACTCTGGCGCGGACGTACGAAAGTTCCAGGTTAGCCCCGTCTCCACCTCTTTCGCTCGAAAAAGCTGAGTTCTGATCACTTATCTCCCACTCAGAGGCTCGCGGTGGACATTTACGGCTCGTACCTCTTCTTTGCGCTCTCGTCGCGCCTGCCGCTTGTCGCGCTTTTCGTCTCTGTCCTCTCCCTCGTCGGTTTCCTCTGCGCTATGGCGTGGGCTGCGTGGCCCACTGCCGTCCTCGTCATGTGCGTCTTCGCGGGCGTGCTCGTCAGTCTCCAGTTTATCGTTTACGGTTTCCACCGCATCGCGCTCGGTCTCGCATGGATCCTGCGCGGGTTTTGGCTGGGAGCATGTTATTTTGGGAGCCGGGTCCGGGGAGTTTTCGCACGCGGCCAGGCCCAGAACTCTGATCAAGCGATGGGAGAAAGAGGGCCAGAGACGTCGGTGCGAGGAGCCGCGCCCCCATTTCGGCGCGCGCGTCCATCCAAGCGAGGTACACGACATAAAAAGCGGATGCGCAGTTCTATATCCCGTATTTAGTTGCATTCCAGTTGGTAACTTGTTTAGAAGCCACGCCTTCTATGAGGATATCTCGGACCCAACAACACTTATCAAAGTGTCCCGCATGTGTCTCCAGATGATACTAGGAGTATTATTTGGTTAGCCTGTCTAACCTGGGCTGCTGACACCCAGGCTTCGGAAATCTTTGAGTAAAAAATAACAAAACGTTTTGTTGTGACCAATGTAACGCAATTGAGCCATTAGCACTCTCCCGCACGGTCATAATGAAGATTTTCAGTGGCGTGGATAACTTACACAAAACCAAAAGTACTAACTATAACAGGTGGGGCGCTCGGCCCAGGGGTTGTTTTAGGAGTAGGCGCAATTTGAGTAGAGCAGAACCTATAAAATATCAAGTCACCGACCACCAGCAGGCGTTTTGACTCGAAGGATTCCTCGCGCCTTATCAGCCGATCAGGTCGATCATATCAGATGTGGACGTAAGGCCAGATACGTAATTGACACAACCCCGTATAGCGAGCGCGCACAGGATCACTCCGTGAAAGCGAAGACTAAAATAGTATTATCTGACCTGAAGCTAGAAATAAATGTTAATGAATAAAAAGACTACCGGTGGCCCAGGTGAATGGTCGTTTTCGGTTCCTCCCAGCGCCGCCTCCGCGCCTTTTCCTCAACCAATTAAATTATTAATAATCAAAGTCCAAACACTAAAAATGTCAAGCATATACTTCTGCCTGGGGTTAGTGGTGGCCAACAACCAGCCGTGCCTGCCCCGAGCAAGTGTCATCATCTTTGGACTACTCCGTTCGCAGAAAAGCAAAGTAAGAGTCGTAGACACTTGTCAAGCGATATGCAATCTCATGGGCAATCGAATGCTTTCCAGTGCCTGCTTGGCCGAGGAGAACGAGGGCACGTTCAGATTCGGGATTCTCAACCTACTTGGTAATATACAGTAGTCAAAGAACCTTCACATGTGCCTGGAAGACAGCGTTTATCATTGAATCGCCAGCCTCCCTTATACGGCATGTCCCTGATTTTTGCGCCCAATTCTGTGCTCCTTGTCATATTGACGATCCGAGAGTCCTGCGACTATCAGAATTACCCACCAGCTTCTAGCACAGAAACCTCTGTGGTGACAGCAGCGCGGGCGAGGAAAATATTTCGCAGTCGGACGAGGTCGGCGCGGTACTGTTCGATTTTTCCATCAACTTGGCCGACGATATACTTTAGAGTCCGCTTCCCCGAAAATCACATATTTATAGCAATCAGTGAAAGAGAACGACGTACCGACGTGTACATCCTCCCCATATGATTGAATAAACTCGGCACGTTTGGAGACGCTCTCCAGCATCTCCTCGAGAATTGTTGCTTGTCTAGACTCCGGTATGATGTTCCAAAGTATCGGCCTCTTCTACAAATTCAAACGTATCGCGTATCCCTTTCAGGTAGTGTTTCGACGTTGAGGCCACGCTCGACCTGCTGTAGCAAGGGAAAGTGAAAAACAAAATAAATGAGTGGCTGTTTTACATCATCCGAAAAGGCAATGAGACACGTCAGGGACTTTTGAGAGCAGACTCCACGCGCGAGTATCGCTCTCACTGGGAAGGTCACCTGTCCGGAGTAAAGATGGTGGAGTGGCACCTGCCATGGATTGCATGGTTTCACTATTGCGTTGGACAGTAAACCCCTCCTTCAGCAGCAGGGCTCTCGAGATCAGCCGCTGTGGGGCTCGAGGTGTTGACTGTCGCAGTCAGAGAGGAATCCCCGTTTACTGACTCGGTGATCGTTAAGAAGAGTGTGGTTGCCTCCGTCGAATGTCCGTCATCGCTGCCGAGAGCAATATCTATTTATATACGTAGGATGTTCAGCCAGATGCACGGGTGAGGATTCTTAGAAGACGAACCATGTTGGGGTTCACAGGCTAGCTCCTGCCTTCCAACGAGGATATCATCTCGCATGTTCATTTTCACGCAAAGTGATATTGTGATACGAGAGCATGGTTCGACGACGCTGCAAGAGACTCAGCTGCAAATAGAATTCAAAGAAAAGAGATTTCCTACAAATCGATGTTCTCTTTCCAGTCGACGCATTGGGCTATGCTCCGCACAAATCGTGTCTTCCCCTGTCTGTCAGAGTAGCATCAAAACAAAAAATTCCCAAGGAGGGTCTTGAGACGGCCCAGATTGTGCGCTCTGAGAACTGGCAAGGGTAAGAGATTGAGTACTTATCAGTGCATGGTGATAAGACACATACCAGTAACTCAACAGAGCGGGAAATCGACATGTGAGAAATTGACATACGACATCTAGACTAATAAATTGAGCCGGCCTTGTTTCCTTTTCGGAGATATCCGGTCGTGCGGCATGAACTCTATCGGACCCATGAATGGGATCACCTAACAGCGTCGTCTTGTATCTGATAACTCCTCTTGAGCACATGAGTTACTATTAAGGTATCTTTACCTCTAAAGCTTCATTTGGTTAGCCTGTCTGAGAACCGCTCACACTGAGGCTTTGGAAATCTTTGAGTAAAAAAATGTGATACCGTGACATCGCACTACAATCGAAGCGCTCCCGGTGGAGGGGGTCAGGATGACGGCGTGGGAAGCGTAGCGGACACTGTACAGTTACCCGACGCTGAGATAACGCGGCTTCATCCCCAACCACATCCCTCGAGGCAGCACCCGACCCTCCACCGGGAAACTCATAAACACCCGGGGGTGATTTCAATCAGAGCGTTTTCTGGAATTGTGGCATGATGAACTTAACGCAACTGAACCAACAGGGTCACTAGCACTGGCATTCTCCCAGAACGGTCATCATGGCCGTCGTGAAGACTTTCAGTGGCATTTATGCTAGTACGTATACAAAAAAACAAAAGTACGACATTTGAGCAGAGTGAACCTAGAAAATATCTGCAAGGCCAAGGGCAAAGCATTTTGACTGGGCGTGTATTGAAAATACGACAGGATTCCCTCGCCCCATCAGCCGATTTGATCATACAAGAAGTGAAAGTAAGGCTAGATTGACACAGCCTTTACTGAAGAAATTACGGGTGACCCGCCAGGCGTCCTACTAGTAGGAGTGGGATTCGGTACCTCCTTCCCGGGCCGGGATATTCTGGCGCCTTCGCGTCTGGTAAGTCGTCAACCAATCATCGATTGACGATCAACGTCGAACGTTTTCGACTTTGAACGACCACACACCAGACCAGCGTTTTCCCTAACTGATAGAGATGACAATAACACTAAAAAATTTCAAGCTTATACTTCTGTCCGGGGTTAATGAACCGGCCGTACCTGCCCTCTGAGAATCCCTGTGATACTAGGATTCCGAGTCAGGACTGGTGGCTGGCGCGCTCTACATGTAACGGTGCGAGCTCAACGGCTCTCTTGGTTATAAATTCTCGTCTCTTCTCCGCAATAAACCAGTCTCGTGTCTATTGTCCTTGACATGCAGTTCCCTATCAACTTCGCTATCGACATTCTCGCGGTCACTATATTTCTATACCTATTTGTTATCATCCGTGATCACAGAAGACGCAGAGGATTTCCTTATCCCCCGGGTCCGCCATCGTTGCCACTAATAGGTAATCTACTTGATGTCCCAACCGGAAAAGAGTCTCCTTGGATGAAATACGAAGGCATGTCCAAGAAATATGGTAGGGTTCATTCTCACATGACATGATACCCTTTGCTAATGCTGACACTTGCAATGTTAGGCGACGTGTTTTGCCTTCGAGTCTTCGGACAAGTCATTGTGGTGCTCAACTCGCTATCTGCAATCAAGGATCTACTCGAGAAGCGAGGCGAAATACACTCGGATCGGCCTATGTTTCCCATAGCGAAAATGTGGGTTTAACAGTGTTTTGTTCCAACATCCTTCAAGTTAACTTCGACCACAGACTGGAACTCGATTGGCTCTTACCCTTTTCCAAGATGGGTGATTCTTGGCGTGAGGAACGCAGGTTAATGGATCGTGGCCTTCGGTCTGCCAGTGTTGAGTATCGGCATATGATGGAAGAAAAGACTGGCACATTTCTCGCAAAACTCCTCGCAACTCCACGCGACTTCCGTCGTCATATAGAACTGTGAGTTCTCTGATTTTGTTCGGCCGTACGATCACTAACGTTTATTATGCAAGCTTTGACGGACGACTAATCATGTCCGTTACATATGGGTACGACTTAAAGGAGAATGACGATATTATCGCTGCACCAGTTCAAGTGGTCGACACCATTTCACGGTTCGCCTTACCTGGCGCAGCCTTGGTAAATCATCTCCCATTCTGTACGTCCTTTCCTGTTACCTGCTCGATACATGTGATGGTCTGTTCACAAATATCTTCAGTGCGGCACATCCCATCATGGGTCCCATGGTTTAGCTACGAGCCACTGGCACAGATTGGTAGGAATCTGAGCCAGAGGATAAAGAACGAGCCCATCGACTTTGTGAAGAATGCTATGGTTTGTGGTGACTACGCTTAGGGGCTTATGAGATTCATGTTGACAGACACGATTATAGCATCAGGGTACTGCGGTACCATCACTGGCCAGTAAATGTCTCCAAGAAATAGAAAAATTGGCTTCTCCAGAATATCAGAGGCAGGAGGAGGTTATCAAGCGGTCTTTAGGCGCCGTTTATACAGGCAGGTCATTTCATCCGAATCCAGGCCACATTGTACTCATCGAAAGAACCTTTTATCAGGCGGGGCAGATACGGTGCACATTCTCATTATTCCTATGCCCCTTTAACTGACCACCAAGAAAGACTGTATCCGCGGTTGCCTCTCTATTTCTTGCACTTGTCCTCTATCCAGATGTGCAAAAGAGAGCACAAGCAGAGCTTGACTCTGTTCTTGCGAGAGATAGGCTTCCAGGGTTCGAGGATAGGCCGCGCCTTCCGTATATCAATGCGTTGTGCAGGGAATTGTTGAGGTGGCGGATAGTGGCACCTGCAGGTGCGAGCCTTTCAATTTGATAAAGTCAAATCAGCGTGCTACAACGGTGGTATAAGGTTTTCCGCATGCTTCAAGCGAGGATGATGTCTACAGAGGCTTCTTCATCCCGAAAGGTCTGCATTTTCACCTATCCTTCTATTTGGAAACTCACCAAACATTCGACTCAAAGGTTCTGTTGTAATAGCCAACGCATGGTGCGATCGCTTCTCATCTTTTTTGGATCTATCTAACTAAAGATATCTTAGGGCAATCCTTCACAACCCGGAGATCTACCCAGATCCAGAGGTGTTTAAACCTGAACGTTTTCTCGACGAGAATGGGTGTCTCAGAGATGACCCAGCACTTTCCTTGGTATTTGGTGTTGGCAAACGAATCTGTCCTGGACGTCACTTTGCGGATGCGACGCTCTTCATTGCTGCCTCGTCTGTGCTGTCCGTTTTTGATGTCACGAAGGCAAAGGATGAGAATGGTCACGAAATCCCTGTCAATATTGCGGCGATGCCAGTTGGAAACCAGGTCGTCCTGTAAGTCAAACTCAACTCATTCCCAGGAAATGTTGTTTGGTCTGATAGATGAATCATAAAAGCCACCCAGGGACATTTGAGTGTTCTATCAATCCGAGAGATCAGCTTGCGGAAGATTTGATTGTAGCGAATACGTTATCTACAAATGAGTCCAAGTGAGTGCCAGAAGCGAGAAGATCCATAGCCAGCCCCTGGACTATCGCACCCCGAGGTGATCGTGCGAAGGAGCCTGTAATTGGAATTGGAATAAAGATCTCTCGTTGTACTATAATCTAACTGTGTCTCAAGAAATTTCTCACAGGGTTCACTCACCTACTAGTAGCCTTAATCCTGACCTTTCCCTTCCATAGGGCTCTTTTTTTGGGACGTATGTATTTTTACAAACACCCTACTACTATGTGATTGTTGAATCATCATCGTGGGATGTGTGAAACTCAAGGAAGTAGCGGATGCCTGTTATATAATTCTTCCGGCTTGGCCACAAGTCAACCAGATCACGCATCATTTCGCCATTCACCACCATGCCACTGATAAAATAAACTGTTTTTCTCCTTCACCCACGCAGCTCGTGTGACGAACGAGAACAGGCCACAGCTTGGGAGAAAAGCACACCCAAAGCCACGGGATGAATATCAACTTATCTCATCACTCGTGTTGGGTGTTTGTGAATGATTTTCTTGCCCGCAGAATTCGACCCTTATACGTGTTTTAAAGACTGTTGCGACATGTGGCACCTTTGTTCTGCTTTATACTATCACCGAGGAAGACGTTCGTTTTACCTTATACCCATCCGAGCCGGTACAGAGTCACAACGTGAGTACAAGATACTTTCAGAATGTCTAGTTTCGTCGATCGCGGCTCTGGGTAATAAACCACCATTTTTTTTTCTGATTTGGTGCTGAGTACGGTCACCGTGGGACTCAACTTCTTCGGATGAGTTCTCTCAGAAGTGGAACAAGCCCCTGCACAACTTCCAGCTTGGACATGTCTACGCGTCGACGATCAGCTCGTACCAAATTTCGCGCTTCCGTGCCACGTGATCCCCTTTCTTTTCTCTGTGGTGGCCGTAGTCACCAAGAAAGTCAGGTACGCTCCGCTCTAACCTCCTTGTTTTTTATTTGAGAAATTTTGATTTATTCGAACGTGCATTGTATATTTTTGTGCTGCAACTCATCCAGATTCCTATGGTCGATGTCGCACGGTCGCCAGCGATCAAGCGTAACAAGTTCTTGGGAACGTGATGATCTAGTCGGCGTTGTATGGGGGGTTCCCGTTGATGTGCGTAGCTTACATCTTTTACTGATACTTTGTCTCGTGTCGGGCTTTTTCTTTCGGGGACCGTAGAGTATCTTACAATGTCTGCAATAATAAAAGGCGTCCAGGACTGTTTTGAGCGTAGTGGTCAGAAGCTTCATCTATTTCTAACTTAGCAGCGCAGAAAAGGTGCCTTAAATGATTCGTCGAAATTCACGGCACATGGTTACAGTACCTCGAGGCTCAATAATTTTCCCAACCTCTCCCACGCGTCTTTCTCTTTCTTCTCTTCGAATGCTACCCAAATGACCCCGGATCCGTATGCTAAAGGCTCTTATCCCCGATATCTCCTGCTGTGTTAACCATTATTACAGCTCACCGACATAAGGCCCAGCCGCCATGCTCTGGTCACCGAAACGTTGCATCCATTCCGGGTGACTGGTACGTACCTTTACCATGCTCTGCTCTGAGAGGTATTATATTTCTTTCTCCCGCCAGTCGTCCGAGCGCGCAACCTTCCACGTCTCAAGACCCTCCTCGGGAGGGAGAGAAAATTTTATGTCACGGTGGTTCACGGGACGACAACGGAGCTGACACGATCTGTGTAGAGAAGCGGGAATCACGTAGAGTGGGATGAGAATCTCTACCTCGACGTTTATCTCTAGTTTTTACTTCTATTTGTAGCTGAGGTCTCCAGCAGCGATGTACGACCGCACAGTATCTCTGTATGCGGAAAGGGACCAAACCGAATGACATCCTTATCGGAAGTCAGAGGGTAGCCTATGAACGACCTCGCGGTTCGTCTCATGATTTTTTGGAATTCTTACTCATGCTTCTGGCTGATCACCCGACATGTAGAACTCGTCATTGTTTTCGACAGTGCTGACGGTCGTCCTAAACAGACAAAAGAACCGGCCACAGTCTTAACGATCACAGTGTCATCAAACGCATAAACACCCGGAGGCAATTTCAATCAGAGCGTTTACTGGAATTGTCGTGTGATGACCTTAACGCAACTGAACCAACAGGGCCACTAGCACTCTCCCAGTACGGTCGTAATGATGGCCGTCGTGAAGATTTTCAGTGGCGTTGATAATAGTACATAAAATAAAAAGGTACTTATTTCAACAGGTGGGGCGCCCGGCCCAGGGGTTGTTTTAGGATTAGGGCGCACGACGTTTGAGCAGAGCACCAGAAAATATCTAGTCACCGACCACCAGCACGGCATTCATATTTTGACTCGGCGTGTATTGAAAATCCGACAGCAAAACAGAGGATTCCTTGCGCCTTATCCCATCTTATCATATACTGGCACTAAGGAGTGGAAGTAAGCTGGCTAGATACGTAATTGACACGACCGGAAGCTGGAAATAAAGTCACTGAAGAAAACTACGGGTGACCCAGTGGGACTCGGTACCTCCGGGCCGGGATCTGGCGCCACCTCCGCGTCCTCTGGTAAGTTATCAACCAATCAAGGTCAAACGTTTCGATTTCAAACGACCACACACCAGACCAGCGGTCGGTCCCTAACTGACACTAAAAAATTTTCAAAGCATAAACTTCTGTCTAGGGTTAATGGCGGAGGAAATGGCCACGTGCCTGCCTTGCCTGCCCTCTGAGAATCCCGGTGATACTAGGATTCAGCGACTTGCGCCTGGCACGCACTAAATGTAACGGTGGTCCCAATGCGGATGCGGATCCAACGGCTCTCTTGTTTATAAATCCCCGTTTCTTTCTCCACAAGCCACCAGACTCGCGTCTCGAGTCCTTGACATGCAGTTCCCTTTCAAGTTGGCAATCGACATTCTCGCGGTCACCATATTTCTCTACCTACTTGTTGTCTTCCGTGATCAAAGAAGACGCAGAGGGTTTTCTTATCCCCCGGGTCCGCCGTCATTGCCACTAATAGGTAATCTACTTGATGTCCCAACTGGCAAAGAGTCCCCTTGGCTGAAATACGAAAGCATGTCCAAGAAATATGGTGAGCTTCGTACTCTATGACACTATACCCTCCGCTAATGCTAACACTTGCAATGTTAGGCGACGTATTTTGCCTGCGAGTCTTCGGACAAGTCATTGTGGTGCTCAACTCGCTATCGGCAATCAAGGATCTACTCGAGAAGCGAGGCGAAATACACTCGGATCGGCCTATGTTTCCCGTGGTGGAAATGTAGGTTTAACAGTGTTTGGTTCCAACATCCCTCAAGTTAACTTCGACCACAGATTGGAACTCGACTGGATCCTACCCATTTCCAAGATGAGTGAATCTTGGCGTGAAGAACGCAGGCTATTGGATCGTACCCTTCGGTCGGCAAGTGATGTGTATCGGCATATGATGAAAGAAAAGGCTGGAGAATTTCTCGCAAAACTCCTCGCAACTCCACGCGACTTCCGTCATCATATAGAACTGTGAGTTCTCTGATTTTGTTCGGCCGTACAGTCACTAACGATTATTATCCAAGTTTTGAAGGACGACTAATCATGTCCCTTACATATGGGTATGACTTGAAGGATAATGACGATATTATCGCTGCACCAGTTCAAGCCATCGAGGCCGTTTCACGGTTCGCCTTACCTGGCGCAGCCATGGTAAATCATCTCCCATTCTGTACGTTCTTTCATGTCACCCGCTCGATACAGGTTACTGTGTGCTCACAAATCAAATTTCTTTAGTGAGGTACATCCCTTCATGGGTCCCATGGTTTAGCTACAAACCACTGGCACAGATAGGAAGGAAACTGAGTGAGAGGATAAGGAACGAGCCCATCGATTTTGTGAAGAATGCTATGGTTCGTGGTGACTACGCTATGAGACTCATGTTGACCGACACGATTATAGCATAAGGGTACTGCAGTGCCATCACTAGCTAGTGAATGTCTCCAAGAAATAGAAAAATTGGCTTCTCCAGAACGTCAGAGCCGAGAGGAGACTGTTAAGCGGTCTTTAGGCGCCCTTTATACAGGTAGGTCATTACATCCGAACCCATGATACATTATACTCACCGAAAGATTCTTTTTCAGGCGGGGCAGATACGGTGCACATTCTCGTTGTTCCGATGTCCCTTGTACTGACCACCAAGCAAGACCGTATCCTCGATTGCCTCCTTATTTCTTGCACTTGTCCTCTATCCAGATGTGCAAAAGAGAGCACAAGCAGAGCTTGACTCTGTTCTTGCCAGAGATAGGCTGCCTGTGTTCGATGATATGCCGCGCCTTCCGTATATCAATGCGTTGTGCAAAGAATTGTCGAGGTGGCGGATGGTGGCACCTACAGGTGCGATCTTTTCAATTTGATAAAGTCAAATCAGCGTGCTACAACTATGGTATAAGGTTTTCCTCATGCGTCAACCGAGGATGATGTCTACAGAGGTTTCTTCATCCCGAAAGGTCTGCCTTGTCACCTATTCAAGTTCTTCTATTTGGAAGCTCACCGTCTAATATTCTACTCAAAGGTTCTGTTATAATAGCTAACGCATGGTGCGATCGCTTCCCATCTTCTGGGATCTATCTAACTAAAGATATCTTAGGGCAATCCTTCACAACCCGGAGATCTACCCAGATCCAGAGGTGTTTAAACCTGAGCGTTTTCTCGACGAGAATGGGAGCCTCAGAGACGACCCAGTACTGTCCTTGGTATTTGGTGTTGGCAAACGAATCTGCCCTGGACGTCACTTTGCGGATGCGACGCTCTTCATTGTTGCCTCGTCTTTGCTGTCCGTTTTTAATGTCGCGAAGGCAAAGGATGAGAATGGTCACGAAATCCCCGTCAACGTCGCGGCGATGCCTGTAGGAAACGAGGTCGTCATGTAAGTCAATCTCGGCTCATTCCTAGAAAATGTTGTTTGGTCTGATAGATGGACCACCAAAGCCACCCAGGGACATTTGAGTGTTCTATCAATCCGAGAGATCAGCTTGCGGAAGACTTAATTTTAGCGAACACATTGTCCTGATGTTTTGGTATCCGGAAAGCATCGCTCGCACTGCGCTCACACTTGAGGATATTTTTCTATGTGAACAAATCTGTATGAACTGAATGGAGCCTTTCTTAGACGTATTACGACTCAGAGCGCTTTCTCTAGACATGTACTAGTCGACCTTTCAAAACAGGAAAGTATAAGCTGACTTTCTTTTCTTGCAGTAACATGTTACATGAGCAGCAGCATGCTACTGCAAGAAAACATAAGTCTGCTTTGTTGAAAAATGAGTGTGGAGGAAAAAAGCTTACTATTAGATATACAGAGGGTACAGCTTTTATGTGTCCCCCGAGAGGGCGGGTTGGTCATGTATATGTATGTATATGCGTGTATGCACGTTTCGAGAGGGTTCGAGAAGGGGCCATAAGTAGCTAAAGGTAAGCTAAATAGGGCAGCGAGAGCATCCATAAGGAGCAGTGGATGTACTGTAAATTCCTATATTAAATGACGGTTTCACCTTGGCCAAAATGTCTGTCTCGCTTGGTGTGGGTTTCCAACACGATCCCTCAACCCGCATGACAGAATTTGGTCATGTGCAGGTGCTGGTTGCATTATTGACGCGAGTGGATGGTGGGGTCGGGTTGACGGGCTCGAGCTCTCGAAGCAATGAGCATGAGGCTCAAGCGGTGTGAGCAAGTGGCGTGGGGCTCGAGCGGCGTAAGCGAGCGGTGTGGGATTCGATCTCCGTAAGCGAGCATTGGTCCAAAGGATTCCGGGATGGTGTGTATGCTGCCAGGGCCGTGTTTGATGCGAGATACGTCTGCTAATGGCAACTCTTGAATGTAATATGGGTTTACACGCTCCCATATGTCGGGAGGAATGACGATCGGGGTGTGAGCCGGTTCCCAGTCGGCAGTGTCTGCACGGGCTCGAGCTACAAGAATGGTGCATGAGGCGTCGGCTTTGCGCTACTGGCGCGGTCGGGTGAGCCTCCACGTGCCATACAAGATGACCCGGAGGCACAGGTCATCTAGAGTTGTGGCGTGAAAAGGAGTGATCGATAGAAGTTACGCATGAGTGGTGTCGGCGACGGTGTAAGATAAATGTTGTGATGACGGCGTACCATGGAGTATGAGTGCGAGCGCTGGCATAACGAGAGGCTTTGAAGGCTGATTTGTGTCGCTGTCTGAGCCAGGCTGGGAGTGGCTGTTGGTGCCGACGCTGCCTGAGTCAGTGTCGCAATTGCCGTTAGTGTTGCAAAGCCGACAGTGTAAGCTGAGCATATGACGTGGTCGGATTGTATGCAGCTGGTAGGGATTGGGATGTGCTGATGTAGACGATGCAAACGCCGTTGGCGGTGCGACAGGTGGTGATGTGCCTGCTGGGGGGCGTACCAGTGACCGGATAAAGCCACTGCTCCGGCGAGACACGGACCACGTGACGGGAGTAGGCGCATACACGCACATACATACATATGCCCAACCCCCCCCTATTGGGGACACATAAAAGCTGTACCCTCTGTACATCAAATAAAAAAGCTTTTGCCTCTGTTTTCATTTTCCAACAACTACTATGAAAGATGAATGACACCATGACTCGAATTAACTCAGAATTCATACATCTGAGTCCTACACTCCATTTTACTCGCCCACTCGGCTATTCTTCAAGCTCTTCGCTGTCGCTCGTATTTTCTGTATCACAGCAACCAAAGAATCAACCAGACGTTGATGGATCATTGCTCACGTCTAGTATGTTCGTGTCATCACTGTCATGTGCAAAATGAAGATTATCATGATCTACTGTAGGATTACCATGGAAGCTTGCTTGTGCTCCATTTGGATATCCGAGTACCGAAACCTTCTTACTAGATATAGAGCTGCTTCGTCGATTCGAGCCGTTCGTGAGAGAACGCATAAGCCGCTAATTAGCCGGGGTAAAGGTCAAGTAGCTTAGCTTAGGACAAGAGCACTTTTCGATGGCTCGGTCCGGCTCGCCTAGAAACTCGGCTCCGAGTCTGCGAATCCAGTTCGAGCTCCTGCCAGCACACTTAAAACGTTAAATCCATGGTTTCTCCTCTGCCAGCCTCCGGCCCTGTCATGTCTCTCCTTTCCTTGACTGCTATCGACATTCTCGCGACCTTTGTATTTCTTTACCTACTTATTGCTCTCCGTGATCACAACAGACGGAGAGGACTTCCTTATCCCCCAGGCCCACCACCGTTGCCAATAATAGGTAATCTGCTCGACGTTCCAAACGAGTCACCTTGGACTAAATATGCAGACACATCCAAGAAATGTGGTATGGCTTATATACCCTTGATACACTTCCAGGGGATGCTCATACTCGCATGCGCAGGCGATGTGTTTTGCCTTCGAGTTTTCGGACAAGTCGTCGTGGTGCTGAACTCGCTATCTGCGATCAAGGATCTACTCGAAATGCGTGGCGAAATATACGCAGATCGACCTGCGCTACCTATCCTGGAAATGTGCGCTTGTAATCCCCTCCATTCTTCAAAGCTGACTCGAACCGTAGATTGAACTTTGATTGGCTCTTACCCACTGCCAGGAAGGGTGGATATTGGCGAGAGGGACGAAGACTATTAGATCGCAGCCTTCGGCCTAGTGCGACGATATCGTATCGATATATGATGGAAGAAAAGACGCACATGTTTCTCGCAAAGCTTCTTACAACTCCAGAGGACTTCCGTCGTCATATCGAGCTGTTAGTTCTTTTTTTAGCTCGATCGTGCTAACTTGGTAGTACAGTCACTAAAGGCTACCGTGCAGTGTTCAAGGAAGATTAATCATGTCCCTCACATATGGGTATAACTTGAAGGACGAAGATGATATGATTGCGGCTCCAATTCAAGCCACGGAAATCTTGTCACGGCTCATCTTACCCGGGGCTGTGATGGTTAATCATCTCCCATTCTGTATGCTCTTTTATGTTGCCTGTGTATACAGACGCTCATGGATCTCTTCAGTGCGGCACATCCCTTCATGGGTCCCATGGTTTAACTACGACTCACTGGCGCAGATAGGTAGGAAGCTGAGTCATAAGATGCAGAATGATCCGTTTGATTTTACGAAGAGTGCTATGGTTTGTAAACTGCGTATTTGGCATTCATGTCAATTGAAAACGACTGTAGGACGCAGGTACCGCTATTCCATCACTGGCCTGTAAATATCTTCAAGAAATAGAGAATCTGGCAGCTCCAGAACGCCAAAGGCAGGAGTCGATCATTCAGCAGACACTAGGGTCGATGTTCGGAGGTGAGTCATTACATCCGAATCGACTGTTCGTGGCGCCCACTTCAACGGACTTTGTTCAGCCGGTTCAGATACGGTACAGGTTCTCGTTGTCCGCGCGACCTTCCTACTGACAGCCAGTCAAGACCGTATCCTCAATGGCCTCCTTCTTTCTTGCGCTCGTCCTCTATCCGGATGTGCAAAAGAGAGCACAAGCTGAACTTGACTCTGTCCTCGCTAGGGATCGGCTACCAACGTTTGAAGATAGACCCCGTCTTCAGTACATCGATGCTTTGTGTAAGGAATTGATGAGGTGGCAGATGGTGACACCTATAGGTGCGAGCCAATTTGTCTGATGAGCTCAAATCAGCAAACTTAAACTATGCGTAAGGTGTCCCTCACGCGTCAACCGAGGATGACGTCTACAGAGGGTTTTTCATCCCGAAAGGTATGCCTTGTCATCTAGTCTACTATTTTGGCAACTTGGAGTTTAACATTCTTACTCAAAGGTTCCCTTATCGTAGCTAATGCATGGTACCACGTCTTCCCATCGTGTTTTTGGTGTTCGTCTAATAAGATATCAGGGCAGTCCTTCACGACCCAGAGGTTTACCCAGACCCAGAAGGATTCAACCCCGAGCGTTTTCTCAACAAAGATGGGAGCCTCCGAGAGGACCCAGCGACATCGTTGTTTTTTGGCGTTGGTAAGAGGATATGTCCTGGTCGTCACTTTGTGGAAGCAACGCTCTTCATCGTTGTGTCGTCCGTGCTGTCTGTATTTAATATCACGAAAGCGAGAGATGAGAATGGTCACGAAATCCCTGTCAAAGCTGCAATGACTGTCCAGAGCGGGATCGTTGTGTAAGTCAAGTTGTCGCTCATAAATGTCCCTTGAAACTGACCGACATATATTTAAAGACAACCTGAAGAGTTTCAGTGTTGTATCGTTCCGAGAGATAAACTTGCAGAGGATTTAATTGTAGCGAACTCGTCCTGATGTCGTCAGCCCCCATTCAGTCTGTAACCCTGTTTCTTAGGTGGTAGACTAAGTATATCCATGTGAAATATGCCACTGGGAAAAAGTTCACAGTTGCCACTCCAGAGAAATGAAACATTAAGACTCGAGAAGGCTCGTGGTTCGGGAAAGTAGCGTTGGGCATTAGAGCTGCGTGTGACACGAGCAGCCGAACTTGGGAATCGACCATGTGACCATGACCCACAAGAGCGAGTGCCCGTCATCACTCAGCTTTGACCCTATCTCGCCTACAGTGAACTCTCGAACCCAGAATGTTCACTTTGAAGTCGAGTCATATGAAAGGTGCACCAATAAACTGTAAGCACGTCACCTCCCAGTTTGCCTTTATCTCCATCTCTAAAGCATGGAACTTTGAAGCAATCTCAAATACTACAATGCGCGCGGTGTTGGTCTCTCTTCGGGCTGTAAATCATTTACGGGGTTACCAGAGGCTGAGGATCTGCGCGAGCTCGTGAGTTATGCACTCAAGCGGCTCGGTGACGTGTGCGAAGTCGTGCTTGTAGTGCGTAAATAGTCCCCTCTCTTTCTCATCTCTTTCCCCCACCCCAATTTTTGACAAGACAAATGCTTAAAACCAAGTTTTTTATTGGCAGGGTACTCGAATGGCGCGCTCACTGCGTCACTGCACCCAGTGCTGCCTGTGCCACTGCGCACAACACACGTCCTGGTATCATACCCACTTGGCCCACGCAGCTTCTCACCGCATTCCGCACGCGGACTTACCAACGCACGCTCGAGGAGCTCGTGCGTGACCCTAGGGCCCGTGTGCTCCTTTGCTTTGGAGATGAGGACGATTTCACGGGTGTGGAAGCGTACCGATGAGTGGGCTCAGGCTCTCGCCTCAGCCCTCCCTCCATGCAACTCGGTGGCCCCAATTTGTGGGTGCTTGGGTAGTAGCACAAGCGTCATTCGAGTAATACATCGAGGACATTTTTGCAGCAGATAATGCACCCACAACCATAATACGACAAACACCATGTGTTGCCGCGTGTGAATTAAACAACCATGAATCCTGATTGACTAGATATCGAAGTCCCGTGATGTGGTAACTCGAGAGTTGCACTGGTGTCAACTCGACGGTGCGAGTTACATTTTTTTTTTTTTTTTTTTTTTTTGAATCAGCATTTATATAGCGCTGCATGTTTACATGGAACAAAGACGCGCTTGGCCGCGTTTGCTAACTACCTAACTAAGCGACCTGGTGTCGGGGGGGGGTACAATGTATGTAAAGGGTGGAAGTGTGTGGAGGGTGGAGGTGAGAATATCTGGGCCGGCGAGTGCGAGTTACATTCGAGCTGTCAACTCGAGCAGCACCGGACCGGACCGCGGCAACCTATCTGCAAGCCAGCCTGTCATGCCTCTCCTTTCCTTGACCGCTATCGACATTCTCGCAACCTTTGTATTTCTTTACCTACTTATTGCCCTCCGTGATCACAACAGACGGAGAGGACTTCCTTATCCCCCAGGCCCACCACCGTTGCCAATAATAGGTAATCTGCTCGACGTTCCAAATGAGTCACCTTGGGTTAAATATGCAGACACATCCAAGAAATGCGGTAGAGTGTATATACCTGTGATACCCTTTCAGGGATGCTCATACTGGCATGCGCAGGCGATGTGTTTTGCCTTCGAGTTTTCGGACAAGTCGTTGTGGTGCTGAACTCGCTATCTGCGATCAAGGATCTACTCGAAATGCGTGGCGAAATATACTCAGATCGGCCTACGCTACCTATCCTGGAAATGTGCGCTTGTTATCCCCTCCATCCTTCAGAGCTGACCCAAACCGTAGATTGGATTTAGATTGGCCCTTAGCCATTGCCAGGAAGAGTGAAAATTGGCGAGAGGGACGAAGGCTATTAGATCGCAGCCTTCGGCCTAGTGCGACTATGACGTATCGATATATGATGGAAGAAAAGACGCACATGTTTCTCACAAAGCTTCTTACAACTCCAGAGGACTTCCGTCGTCATATCAAGCTGTAAGTTCTCTATTTAGTTCAATCGTACTATCTTAGTAGTACAGTCGCTGATGACTACCGTGCAGTGTTCAAGGAAGATTAATCATGTCCCTCACATATGGGTATAGCTTGAAGGATGAAGATGATATGATTGCAGCTCCAATTCAAGCCACAGAAATCATGTCGCGGGTCATGTTACCCGGGGCTGTGATGGTTAATCACCTCCCATTCTGTATGCTCTTTTATGTTGCCTGTGTATACAGACGCTCATGGATCCCTTCAGTGTGGTACATCCCTTCATGGGTCCCATGGTTTAACTACGAATCAATGGCGCAGATAGGTAGGAAGCTGAGTCACAAGATCCAGAACGATCCGTTTGATTTTGCGAAGAGTGCTATGGTTTGTAAACTGCGTATTTGGCATTCATGTCAACTGACAGCGACTGTAGGACGCAGGTACCGCTATTCCGTCACTGGCCTGTAAATATCTTCAAGAAATAGAGAATCTGGCTTCTCCAGAACGCCAAAGACAGGAAGCAATCATCCAGCAGACACTAGGGTCGATGTTCGGAGGTGAGTCATTACATCCGAATCGACTGTTCATGGCACCCACTTTAATGGACTTTGTTCAGCCGGTTCAGATACGGTGCAGGTTCTCGTTGTCCACGCGACCTTCCTACTGACAGCCAGTCAAGACCGTATCCTCAATGGCCTCCTTCTTTCTTGCACTCGTCCTCTATCCGGATGTGCAAAAGAGAGCACAAGCTGAACTTGACTCTGTCCTCGCTAGGGACCGGTTGCCAACGTTTGAGGATAGACCCCGTCTTCAGTACATCGATGCTTTGTGTAAGGAATTGATGAGGTGGCAGATGGTGACACCTATGGGTGCGAGTTAATTTGTCTGATGAGTTCAAATCAGTATACTTAAACTATGCTTAAGGTCTCCCTCATGCGTCAAGCGAGGACGACATCTACAGAGGGTTTTTCATCCCGAAAGGTATGCATTGTCATCTAGTCTACTATTTTGGCAACTTGGAGTTTAACATTCTTACTCAAAGGTTCCCTTATCGTAGCTAATGCATGGTACCACATCTTCCCATCATGTTTTTGGTGTTCATCTAATAAGATATCAGGGCAGTCCTTCACGACCCAGAGGTTTACCCAGACCCAGAAGGATTCAACCCCGAGCGTTTTCTCAACAAAGATGGGAGCCTCCGAGACGACCCAGCGACGTCGTTGTTTTTTGGCGTTGGTAAGAGGATATGTCCTGGTCGTCACTTTGTGGAAGCAACGCTCTTCATCATTGTGTCGTCCGTGTTGTCTGTATTTAATATCACGAAAGCTCGGGATGAGAATGGTCACGAAATCCCTGTCAAAGCTGCAATGACTGTCCAGAGCGGGATCGTTGTGTAAGTCAAGTTGTCGCTCATAAAGATCCCTTGAACTTGAAACTGACCGATGTATATTTAAAGACGACCTGAAAAGTTTCGGTGTTGTATCGTTCCGAGAGATAAACTTGCAGAGGATTTAATTGTAGCGAACTCGTCCTGATGTCGTCAGCCCCCGTGTACCTTGTTTGATTAGGCGGTAGACTAAGTATATCCATGCTAAATATGCTTCCATCCACTGGGCAACAGTTCACACTTGCCACTCCAGAGAATATGGCGAAATGAAATATCAAGACTCGTGGTTCGGGAAAGTAGCGTTGGGCATGCCAGTGAATAAGAGTCTGCGTGTGACACGAGCAGCCGAACTTGGGAATCGACCATGTGATCGTGACCAGTCACCGCGTGCGCTCTGCCCGCGGCGGTGTTTTGCTGCGTCCTCCCACGTCCAAGCAAGTAAAGTTTCCGCAGCAGCCTTGCCAGCCCACCGCAACTGCACCCTCCGGTCCCTCCTGTTGTCTGCCCTTTTCTGCATTCTTCATTTGGTGCATTCGTAACAATCCATTCGTGAATTCCAGGCCTTTTGGCCAACTAGTGATTCCATATTCTATGGTTCGCTTCCCACCAGCGCCAAACACCAGTGCCAACGTAATGGAAGATGTCAGTTTTGGGACAGTCAAGGTTGGAAGCCGACACGGGTCATCATTTCATCAGATGCCATTTCGCTTCATCTCTTTCCATGAACTCGTGTCGAACTGAGTCTAGTCAGCCATTTAAAGCATTATTCCGAGTCTTAGCTTTGCCGATTCTCCGGTTCAATCATTGGCATGCCGCTCTTTTTTGTCACTGTGGCTAACTTCCTCGCTATTTCGGGATCCTTCTATTTCAAGTAGTCGCACTGGCTTTCTTCTATGACATACGGTGGGTACGGCTCAAGGGGGAAACCCCGTGACCTGGGATGGTTTGGTTCAGGCACAAATGCAAATTTCAACAACCCAAAGTAACGAGAACGGCAGTTTTTCGTCCATATAAAGGTTTCAAAAGCTAGGAAGTGTAGACTCCCGACATGATACAACAGAACCAGGAGTCGGAGAACTGTGGCAGGATGACTCACCCTTTGGAAATGCACCGTATCTTCATCTTCTAGTTCGCTTGACCTCTCACCTACCTACAAGGATGCTGACATTGGCTTTATGTGCCCCCCCTTTGTGGTGCATGTGGGAATCAATCGTCCCGCAGCTGAGGTGAACGAACTTGGTGAGCACCAAATGGCCTTGACTGAGGGTGGCCGTAGCTGGCATGTGAACGAGACACCCACTTCAACGCTTACTTACACAAAATAAGCCAATGCGCATGTGGACGATGAGGCTGCAAGGCAGGTCAACTTGCATAGTGCAAGTCCAGATATTTGGTCTCAGAGATATCACCAGAGAAGGGGGCAGGAATCTCGCCTCCAGAGACTTGGGTCAAGAATCTGGATACGTTACTCCAAACTTGAAGCATTCCTGCGTTACCAGACCGACTGAACCCGAGAAACGTATGTCGCAGAACATACTGTAAATGGTATCACCAAACGTAATTCCATTCTTTTCGAAACGCGCTGATTCCATGTAAGTTAGCCGTACTGGACCCCTGGGGGAATTGCCGAATGACAACGTACTAGTTCTGACAGTGCCACTGTGGCGCATATTATTCCTCAAGCAGGACTCGCATCGAGGACATGGCTAATACGTGGGGTAAGACGAGTGGAGATGAGCCAACGCACCCGAAATATGGAACCACACCATCATCTTCCATAGCATCGTGGTATAGTTCGATGACGGGAAGCCTGAGAGCTCTCCTCCAAGGCACCTCAACAACCATGAGAATCGACAAAGGACAATTTTCGGAGGAATCGTTGCTCTGGGTATCTCCGAGTCCCAGAAAGCCACATAGCCCTGGAGGACGTGTGTTTGGCAGTTTATCTCAAACCAAGTTAAAATTATCGATCCAATATTCCTCCGAGGGACCTCGGACTCGGACCAGACTATGTCATTTGTTGCGGCGACAGGTGGGCAGATTGATACTCATAGCGCCACAGTAATTAACGACTCAATTGTTTTTACGAACAGCTGGAATGGCACCCGAGCCATGTCAAAGCCTCATCAGAGCTACTGCTGGTTCAATCCTTATAACAACTCAGATTCGAGATGCATGTCGACGCCGACTCGGTTATAGTCACTGAGTCATCATAGGCAGGGGTCAGCACTCCGAGTTGGTATTCGTACCGTCTTTCAGGTTAGGCAGCTGGTCACATTGGCTTCTATAGCGTCCGAGCGGATTGACCCGTACCTCAAGTCCTTAAAAATGGCTTCCGTGTGAGCAGCCTATCTCGTCTGGATCCCTCGACCTCCCTTCGTAAGTAGCGCGACTTGATCATGGAGTTCTCTATCGTCACAGTGGTCGACTGTATCATGGTGTCCTTTGCCGTTTATATCTTCTTCTCTCTCCAAAACTACAGAAGGCGAACGGGATATCCCTACCCACCGGGCCCGCGGCCATGGCCAATCATAGGAAACATGCTCGACATTCCGAGCCGGTTACCAGGGATTGCCTATGCAGATATGTCTAAACAATATGGTATCAGTCACATTCCTATGGCTCTTTCTGGTCAGCTACTTAGAGGGTTTTCAGGCGATGTCATGTCTCTTCAACTCCTCGGCCAGGTCGTGGTTATCCTGTCCTCGTCGTCCGCTATCAAGGACCTGCTTGAAAGGCGCGGAGAAGTGTACTCAGATCGGCCTGTGTTTCGACTTCATCAGGTGTATGAGCAATCCAAGACTTTGTCTTTGGTCCTCTCTCACGCTTACGACCACTTCAAAACTCAGGATAGGAACGGACTGGCTCTTGCCCGCTCTTCGCAAGGGTGAAGCCTGGCGCGGAGGCCGGAAGCTACTGGATCGCAGTCTTCGGCCTGGTGCCCCAACCGCATATCGAGCAATGATGGAGGAAAAGGCACGTGGGCTCCTTGGTCAACTCCTCTTAAACCCAAGGGACTTCCGTGATCATGTTGGACTGTCAGTAGCGATGTCACTCCCTCGACTGAATTAGTATGACTCATGACAGCCATACAGTTTTGAGGGAAGAGTTATCATGTCCCTCACGTATGGGTACGACGTGAAGACGAACGATGATGAGATGTTGGAGGCACCGGTGGAGGTCAACAAGATCCTGGCGCAGATCGTATTGCCTGGGGCGGTCCTAATGAATCATCTTCCATTCCGTGCGTACACATAAGCTCAATCTCGTTCGTCTGCCAGTTTCCCATTACCCATTCTCAGTACAATACATCCATTCCTGGATACCTTTTTATAGCTACGAGAACATGGCTCGGAGATCCAAGGAACTGTGCCGGAGAATGAGGGACGAACCCATGAGCTTCGTGCAAAAGACCATGGTGTGTAACATTAGTCAGTACACTTTCCACCCTTGTCCACTAAAATGAGATTTGAAGCGAGAGGGCACCGCAATCCGATCGTTGGCCAGCGAACACCTCCAGGAAATAGAATCTCTAATTGGACCAGAACGGCAGAAGCAGGAGACGGTCATCCAAGAAACCCTTGGGTCCTTGTTTGACGGTGAGGAGTCATTCATTACCAAAAACGAGGGCTAACTTTGAATACTTATCCCAACAAGCCGGAGCGGACACGGTTTGTGTACCCCTTGCTTTTCCCCTTTCCAATTCACACACATACAACTTTGAACCCAGACCGTATCTGCGTTGGTATCTGTCTTCCTTGCACTCACCCTATATCCAGATGTCAAGAAGCGTGCACAAGCGGAGCTCGACTCTGTAGTGGGGAGAGATAGGCTACCGACGTTTGATGACAGGACAAGACTGCCCTACGTCGATGCGTTTTGTAAAGAGGTGCTCAGGTGGCACATGGTGCTCCCTCTCGGTACGCGCAGATACGCCGCAGCACGCGCTACGAAGCGTTTTTAAAAAAAAATTAACCGTTTCATTTCACATATCACAGGTTTCCCTCATGCTACAACTGAGGATAGCATCTACAGAGGCTTCTTCATTCCCAAAGGTTTTTTTTTTCTGATCCGTCTTACCGTCCTTTCACTGCCGCTCATCCTCATTCTAACTCACCTTCTTCCCTCAAGGTTCTACAATCTTAGCCAATGCGTGGTGCGTTCGTTGTCTGCCCCCTTAATAATAGTAATAATAATAATTAAAATAAAAACCAAAAACTCGGGACTCTCTCTCTCTTCTGACGGAATTCATTTCGAAAAACAGGGCGGTCCTACATGACCCAGAACTCTATCCAGATCCCGAAACGTTCAACCCCGGACGTTTCCTCGACGCTCCTCCTCCCACCTCCGAGTCCGAGTCTGGCCTCCTCCTGCATGATGATGGCCGTCGTCGTCGTCCTCCTCCGATCAACGATCCCTCTTTGATCCCGCTCGCCTTTGGCGCCGGGAAGCGAATCTGTCCCGGTCGTCACTTTGCCGACGCGACCCTCTTCATCCTCGTCTCGTCCGTCTTGGCCGTCTTTGACGTGTCAAATCCCAAGGGCTCTACCAGTGAGAAGGATCGCGGGAGCCACCTCGAAGGTAGTGTCGAAGACGGAATGATCCAGTAAGTACACATGTTTTCGTCGACGTATTCTCTTTCTGTCCTCAACGGTTCTTTTTTACTCGCCAGTGTTCCGGGAAAGTTTGAATGTTCTATCACTCCCAGAGATCAGCTCGCGGAAGACTTGATCACAGCGAATATGATGGCTTGATGATCCACTATTTAGTGTTTTTTTTTCTCTCCAAGTCCTGTATTATTAGATGTGTAGTACGACGACGACGAATATTGACGCAGCATAACCAGAACCCCCGACTTCAGTCGGTTGATGAAAAAGAAACCAGCAAAAAATGCGTCAAACGATCTCCTACAACAAATCATCACCAGATACATCAAGTAGTACCAATGCATCAAAAATCGTTCGGTCCTGAACATATGCATGGAACAACAAAAAAACTCGAGGGAACAAGTAAAAAAAAAGCATATATACATAGATTCATATCCCACCCCACCCCGCTTCGTCATTGCATGTCATGCCAAGTCATGTAATTAGATGGGGATGGATCCGTCGAAGCAGAGTCCGCTCACAAAAATCAGAACAGATGAACAAAGTTGCTCGGGAAGATATGCCGGCCCGGCACGCGCCGATTCTCGTCGAGTAGCTCACCGCTCCACCAGCCGTCTTCGGGCGTAGCCGTGACGGCAATGATATCGTTCGCCTGGAAATCAAACTCCTCCGGTATCGTCGCGGTATAGTCATACAGCGCCCGTACTGTATTGCCACACAAGTCAGCATTTCCGAGCCTGTAGGGAAAAAAAAAAAAGACGCACCATAGAAGAGCACACCTCGTCCATCTTCCGTATACTGCCGCGTCGGTGGTTCCGCAACGGGCTGCGTTTGTGGCTGCGTGAGCGCCATTGGTTGTGGCGACGGAGTCCTGTTCATCGGGCCGGGGCTGACCGATCCATACCCAATAGGTTGGTGCGGCTGCTGGTACTGCTGCCGTTGCTGCTGCTGCTGGGGCTGCGGTGGTGCATAGCCCTGTTGCGACGTGTAATAATCTCCACCGCTTGAGCCCGTCGCGTTGTGTATCGTCTGCTGCCTTTGTGGTTGTTGTTGCGTCGGTGGGGCCTGTTGCATGCCGTAATTCATCGGTTGTGCGTGATACGCCTGGGACAGCGGCGCATTCGCATATGGATGTGGAGCCTGTACATACGTAGGAGACTGCTGGGGTATCTGCTGCTGCGCTGGTGGCAGCGAGGCGTACTGCTGCGACTGTGGCTGTGGAGTGGAGGTCGGATTTTGCCAGGTGGTGGGCGTGCCGTAGGGCGCATTGACGCTTGTCTGGCGTTGCAATGATTGGAATTGTTGCGGCTGGGGTGGAGGCTGCTGGTACTGCACTGGTGCAGGTGGGGGTGGCTGAACCGGTGGTGGTGCTTGCGTTTGTTGAACCTGTCTCGCTTGGACCACCTGTTGTTGCCGATATACATCCGCCATAGAATCCATAGCAACATTTCCGTGTGGGTCAAGAGCGATTCCCACGCTGTTCGGCGTCGTTGCACGATATTGTCCCTGACTTGCCCCTTGATCTCCGCGGCCAACACTGCCTCCGCGTTGAGGCCCGGACGGGATGTTAGGGGAAGCAGGGTGACTGAGGGATGGGCTGCGAGAACGGCCGTTGGCACCAATGCCTGCGTGTCCAATCGGGCGCTCCAGAAGGTCGCCTTGACTATGCCCTTGAGTTTGGGGTGGTGTGGCGGTGCGTTGAGGTGCGTTGAAGCTCCCGCGGCGACTGTTGGGCCGACTCCGACGTTCACCCGGGAAGCTCTGATGGTACGAATCAATGACGGAATCGACGACAGGCGCGGAAGCCTGTGATGGAGGTTGCATAAAGTTGGCGTTCGGCGGTACAGGAGAGGTTGAGCGTGATTGGGGAGCCTGCGTAGCTGGATGGACACCGACGACCAGCTCTGCTGAGTTGCGGTAATCAAGATTTTGTCTCGGAGGAGAAATATTGGAAGATGGAGCAGATGTGGAAGAAGCGCCAGCTGCGGATGGGTCCGCAGGAGTTGCCTTGCGCGTCCCATTACGCCCAACGTTAGCTCCTGCTGGTGCACGAAGGTTTGCCAGTGCTTGCACCATGGGGTCTGACTCATCACCCACTTTTGAGGTCGGGGCGGGACTCCGAGGGTGAGCCTGTTGGTCTTTGGAAGGATCGACCCTGTATGTCTTTTCACCCACAACAAGCTCATGCTTCGTCGGGGAGAAATTATCAGTGGGACGGGACACCGTCGCCGGCGGTGAAGGACCAGATGAGAACCCGTTGGCAGGACCATTTGCATTGCCATTGCCATTTATTGGAGGAGGGGGGTTGCGGCGTGTGCCTGCCCTGGATAGACTGACAGGTTGCGCTGGGGCGAGATCGTTGGGATTACGATTGCCAGCACCCACACCCGCTGTGTTGACAAAGGTTTCATCGTCGGACTGAGGCGGTGGTGCACTGGCAGCGAGTCGACTCATGCGTTGTGTAGTGCGGGAAAATTGAGCGGGACGGGTGGTAACTTTTGAAGCGGAGGAGGTGAGAGGTGCGCCATCGGCAGAGGAATAGTTGACAAATTGTGGTGGATCAGGCATGGCACTCCCTGTACCGTAATCGCGGACGAAATTCTCCTGATCCTTCTCCGGTTCGAAAGACTCGAGGGATAGACGCAAACGTTCGCAAGACTGGAGATCATCGGAAAGATGATGATCGGATCAAGGACGACGAAACGATTGAAGAGACGTACCTCGTCATCAGAGACGCAAACGGTGGAAACGGCATTGGCATAAGCCCAGATGTTATCCTTTGTAAATTCCATGCGTTCCTCCTCAAGATCCTGGCAGCTATCGCAAAATTGTTTCCAGTCGTGTTCCCATTTTGCGACGGTATCCTGTAGGGCTCGGGCAAAGTTGACATATTCACGCTCGTTGGTGTGGACGGTCTGCTGGGCGCGTTCGAGCTTTACAGCGATGCGCTCGAGATCCTTACCCTGGACAAGGGTACTCTGGGCGGTATAAGCATTAATGCGAAGACAATCCTGCTCGTATTTCTCGCGAGCCTTGCTAACGTGATTTTCTTGGGCCTGCTTCGTCTTGAATTGTTTCTCAATCGCGGTTTGAAAGCCCTTTCGATGATGGGCTTGACGGGCGACAAAGGTGGCGACGGGATTTTCGAGCTCATTTCTGATTTGCTCGGCGAGATGGAGATGGAAACTGGATTCCTTGTCTGTCTCTTTTCGAAGGGTATCGAGCGAGTTTCGGAATTCGCTTGACGTGGCACGTCAATAAACAGAGCCAAACGTATTAAATTGAAGGGGCCAGGCCAGATGTGGACACACACCCTATCTCGTCCCTTCCCAAGGTCTGTTTGGCGAGTTTGGAAAGACGTTTCGCGTATTCTTCCTCGATGGAAGCTCTAAAGGAAGCGTTAAAAAACTAATGGTCGGATAAGCGCGTCAATGTTAGGTACCTCTCTTTCCAAAAATTGCGAAGTTCTTCCATCGTCCTTGTAGCCCCACGAATCCTAGCGAATAAAACGTCGACGCCAGCATCGGAAGGTCCCCAGAAAGCGTTACAAAAGTCAAGAGAGCGAACGGTGTTATCTGGGGAGCCATCTCTGACGAATTTTGAGAGGGAAGTGGACGAGGCCTGTCGCCTGGCAGACATGGGCTGAAGTGATGGGGATTCAACAAGAACCGGTCCGCAAACAATTTATTACCACACAAATTCATCTTTTTATTAGGTAATAAATAGATTTCAAAACTGCCCAATCCTCTGTTGCATCTTTTCTTTCACCGTCTGATACGCGTTCAAAATCGTCTGCTCGTTGATCACAATATCCGTCGCATCGGCCCGAGGTCGGCTCACCCGCGATGCGATCGTAGTCGGGTCCGTCTCAACGATAATCCTGTTGTGTTATCCGAGTGTCACCCACGTGTCTCAGAGGGAACGGGGGGGGAAACGGAAAAACTCTACCTACCCGTCGTCTATCGTTTCATCCAGACAAAGGATGACGCAGTCCAGGTTTTCAAGCACCGCCCGTTTTTCCACTTGATTTCGCAACAGCACGTGTAACGCGTCCATGAACGCCGACAACGCCGAGTGTAGCATCAGTTCGTTTTCCAGTGGTTCCCCCAGCATATAGAAGAGGAGGTCCAGGGAGTGTCTGTACACCGCCAGGTGTCCGTCATATAATATAATATCACCTGTCCTCTCCAAAATAAATATAATTGCGCACGCATGAACGAAAAAAAAAAGGCTGAGACCGACGCACCATACGCTGACGTGCCATGTTGATTGGGCTTCGTCACGGCGTCACTTATAATAATAGTATATCAGCCGCGAGTTACCCCGAGAGCGTAGAAACAGACCTTGGGAAATTCTTTTTTGTCTTGGAAAACAAGCCCTTCTCAAACGCCCTCTGCTCCTTCAGATTCTGCAGCCCTTTATTTGGATCCGGGATGCCCGAGTGCGATCGCCCTTTCGGGGAATAATACTTGGCCACGACGCGATGGCCATCCGTGTCAAGCACGATGAATGCGTTGACAGAATACAGAGACAGATTCATTCGTTGTTATCTCGTCGAATGAGAGTTAAGAGGCTGGATGAGAGGTGGCCAAAGACGTTCGTGATTAGTAATCAGATTCCCTTGCGGCCCGTCGTCCCACAGCCTCGCTTGGACGTGAACAAATGAATACATTCAATGCAACCCACATTCAAAATAGTATTCAAGTAATGTAGTGAATGAAAATTGCAGATTACCGAGAACCAAGAACCGCATAACGGGAAAAGATGAAATGTGGATGCGCTCGTGACATACATGGGACATAAAATTCTTGACTTTCTCCTTCTCTTTCCTTTTTCTTCTACGCAGGCAATGCCTCTTCCTCTTTCTCACGACACGGGCCACCACCACCACGACCGCCAGCACCGTAATCCACGTAATCCGAAGCCTTGCCGGATTGAAGTCCGAACCGTTCGTAGTCATACTCCCTCAATAGAGCGAGGAAGAAAAAGATGAAGACAGGACCCGCAAAGATGTCCAGAATGCCGTAGAAGATCATCTCTCCGGTTACATTGATGACGTTACCACCCTCAGAAAGGCCCCAGCAAACCGGGTAAAGCAACCAAAAGAAGGCGATGTACCCTGCTGCGTAACTGTAGTGACTCTTGTTTTGGACGCAACCCGACCTGGTCCCGAGGAATACGGCCCACCTATGAATCCAATCACATCTCAGCCAAGAATCAAAAGGGACATGAAAATCGGACTTACACGACATAAAAGAGCGCCAAAACGGCGAAAACAAAGAATCCCCACTTGTAGCATGTCCGGGTCAGCGCACCTGCAAGTCCGCTGACTACCGCGATGAGGGCGAAAACTATGGTGATGAAAATCTCAGACAGGCAGGCACCGGTCGTCATAAGTATCAACAGCAGGATGAGCGGTGCATTGATGAACCATTGGACATATCGCACCCACTGCCGAACGCACACACCTACATGTCAACTCGGGAACGAAAAGTGACAAAAAAGCAAAACGCACGAAAATGTCGCGATCTGGGCCGTGGGTAAAAAACCTCTCCTCCACGGAGATAGGCGTCTTTCCCAGGTCGGATGCCATAGTGAAATAGCTAATTGTGGATATAAAGAGGATAGCGAGAGCAATGTGGTGGAATGTCCGCGCTCCACGTGGTTGCTTGGATGAGGGAAGGTCTTGGTAAGCAAGTGCGACGCCCAGATGTATAGGGAACACATACGAACGTCGACCACAACAGGACTAGCACGGCTGAAACACCGAAGATCGCGGTCGCGACCCATAACCAGTTGGAACCCCCTTGGGAGAGATGACGCGCGGCAGTCGGTGGATTAATGGTAAGAGGACTACCCATCTCGAGAGCACGAGTAGACAAAAAGGACAACTCGCTCACCCTTCACATGCAGTCGTTATATATATACCGCGGATCTTCACTTCCTCATATGTGTGGTCCGCAATGGAATATCCATCGGGGGCTGTCAGTTTGCGCCAAGCTGTGTCAGCAATACCAATGAGTGGATCAGACCTTAAATATAGGGGTCACATGTCGCCATCGGTCATACAAAAGGACGGCAGCTAGCTGCTCATGGGTACAGGGGTAATGGCTAGGCCGTCAATGCAGACCGCTTAGGTTCCGTTGTACGCTTCTGCGAACGAGGATGCTAGATGTAGTTCCATGCCGATTCCGTGGCACCCAAAAGAGGTCGGCTGAGAATCCAGGGCCGAACCAACAGACATTCCGCTTGCAAGCCGTAGGTCCTCATGACATCACCAATATAATAGGAGAATTCCGAGAAACACACCACGCTGACTTGGTTCCTTGGCATGGCGAACCTAACTTGACACTTGTATTGATTGTCTCTACACTTTCCTTTACCACTGAGGGGGCACGTCAACTTCCGCGTTGTCACCCCTACGTAAGTCTGACGAGGCACTTGTGGCCATTTTCAACTAATGCTCCTACAGGGAAGCTCACCAACTCCACACAAGGTCACGGAAGCGGAACGGAACGGAACCCCACGTGTGAGTAGACCCGAAGATTCCGGCCAGCCATGAACATTTCCATGGGATGTATGCGTATGGCACAGCGATGCCTCGTGAGGGTGAGAGGAAAGGACAAACGTGGGCCAGCGGCCCGGCTCGAAATTGCTCCTGGAGTAGAAAAAATAGAACAAGGGGTAGACACCACCCTCGGCAGCCTATCCAAGGCGGTCTGAGACGTCATGTGTGAGTAGAGACCGGGAATGATCCGCTTTCATTCTTTCGTCCTTCAAAAGCCTATAGCATGGACCTGGATCAGGGGTGAAAACGTGTCATCAAGAAGGGCGACGTGCCGTGCATCAACACGTGCATCCTCTCCCTCAATCCTAATAGCAGCTTGAGGTGTCTTTGCTTCGATGACCTAGCGAGAAAGTATATGTCGGCACATAGTAGCACGGTACACCATCTTAGGTTGCAGGGCGTACATAATGATTATCGCAATGTGGGCAATATTCGTCGCTCTCTTCGTAGACTGCCATGTCCTTGCGGAAAGCTTTCTTACACTTTTTGCAAATGAACGACATCTCTGTCGTCCGCGCAAGTGGATGTGTCTCTGCCTCGGCATGACATTCCGAACAGTCGAACCATTGCTTGCAACAAGGGGCGCGGATAGACACCTGGGCATTCAAGATGTGTTTGCTATGAGGGGATACCCTAGTCAAAGCTTTTAAAACACCTGATGACTTGGAACACCACTCACCACATTGTTTCGATGGGCAAGGTACAGTAAGGGTAGGTCCGGGGAACCTGGGAATAACCGGCACGTCGGGCCGCCAATGGAGATTACGTCATTCCAAATTCCCTCGCTTAAGCAACTTTTCTCCGGACCCCTGAGTTCAAGTGGCCAGGAGCCATATGGAAAATGCTTAGAAGTTGTGCACAGGCCATGAGGTGATGACGGAGGGACTTGCCTCTGATATTCGCTTTATCTAATGCCAGAGGTGAGTCATATGCAGGAGACTCGGACAAGGCTGACCTTTATCGTCTTTTCTTCCTACTGCCCTACGTCTGTGGTATGACCAGCACACGTACTCATAATGTACTAAAAACATCACAGCAGCACTCTTGGAATGGAGTCGGTGGCGAGTCGGTGGCGTTTGCACCAATACCGTGGAGCCAGTAATGCATGTAACCTCGAGTCACTTGGACTCACTCTGGTACCCCTAATCTCCATTCCTCGCCTTTTTTCCTATAAATTCTGCAGACACTGATCCCCTTCCTCATGCAAGCGCCTACTATGTTGTCTAGACACGCTGGTCACGTCGAATGTGAGCAGCCCCGGTTGTTCTCTCACTGGAAACCTTCATTGGCCGAAGTACGGCCCAACTCCCCACGCAGTACCCCAACGCTCGAGGTACATACCTCGAGCCATTTTCCTTTACACCATCACTGACGTCTTTATTTAGATCCTGTATCAGGTAGTCCGTAGTGCGAGTATTCGAGCAGAGGTGAAGCTCCAGGCCACAAAGCACATCACTTCGAGCTCCTGATAGCCCCTTTTACACCTTGGCCCACGGTCCCCTTTCTCGGCAGGCTAATAGTCAACAACTCCGGAGTTTCTCTAAATGCTTACCCCACTTGCGCGGTTCTGTAGCAGTTTGCAGCAAGAGCCAGTTTACTGAAGGGGAAGCGACGAGACGTTCTTTCTCGAGACGATATAAAGCCAATCTGGTCCGCAGATCTGACGAAAGTCATTGTCAATGTGCTCTACAGTAGATACTGTACTGTGCACAAATATATATATATGAATCACCCGTGGGCATGAATCACTGGCTTCCGGAAGATGTGTCTTAGATGCCAGGTGAAATCGCGGAGCTGGGGGCTGTCTACTCCAAAAGTTTCAGGGACCTCCGGCCGTATCTGGGTTATCCACTGCTTTCCGAGTGCCGTGCCATCCCGTTGGTGTTCCGTGCTCTCGACGAAGTATTTTTTAACACGCGACAGTCCTTAGTATGTGGTGGCCTTTGGGCGCGCCATCTCGATTCTCCACTCTTTCCAATTAGCTGAGACACTTCAAGTTTAGGTGGACAATCATCAGAGAGGAGGATAGATTTGGGCTCGTTGAGAATCTTTGTCGGCGAAATTGGGCGAATACTTTCAAGTTCAATTTCATGATCAATGGGATGTCAACATACTGCCTTAATCACTGTACAGTAGCGATTAGTGGGTGGATCACGACACGCCCGAGTGACGGATGCCCGACTTGATGCCCGATTTAGCGTCTAGCCAATCCACCACCAACGCTTCCGGCCACCGGCTTGTCAAACCATAGTCGGGATCTACAGATGTCGATGAATTATGATGACCCCTAACATCGTCCGTTGTGACTAGATCAGGCAGGCTGGAAGGGTGATGACCTATGCCAATGTTTTCCTTCTAGGAAACAACCTTATGCTCGAAGCTCGCCATGCCCCAGGAGTCCAAGACCCCATCGGGACATAGCTCTATCCTACGAGAGTTGGGAATATGGATATGTTGCACGATTCAACAAAACATACCCCGTAGGTTAGCATGTAGCTCCATCAAGAGTTAATAGCGTAGGAACTTACAGGAGGTTAACGTACACAGAACAACCGTTAGGGTGTCCTAGTTCCCTCTCAACACGAATGCAGTATGTTACAGACTTTTTACTGCCAACAACTATCAGCCTCAGAACAGAGCACGTTGATGTCCTTATGCTTCCTATCCAGTCCAGGCCTTGAGTTCACCGTGAGCGAGGATCTGACACCACAGGACGCTGAGTCGTGTTATGCCAGACGCGCACTCACGTTCAACTCCAGCATCATGACTCCATCACGAGTTTGTACAAATCACGCTCACGCCTCGAAGGCGGTGGAAAGTCATCAAACTGTTGTTGCATGGATCTCTACTATCCCTCACTTGTATTACACACAACCCCACTATCGTTAATCAGCAAGCTATCTCAAGCCAGGATGCTTGCAACGATGCAATCCTTTGCAAGTTCATCTCTCGGAGTAATAGAACAAGCAAACTCTTCCGGATGTCTTCAAAGCTCTCCCAGTCAGACCCCAAAAAACTAAGCCCGGAACGACAAATTACCCACATAACAACCTCGCCTACACGTGCGGTCCTAGACTTGACCGGAATTGTGTCGCCTTTCACCTTCATAACGTTGAATACGGATAGCACAGATGCTGCAACCATGAAGAGTGTCGCGTCCACAAAGTGACGCCCAGGACAAATCCGCCTGCCAACACCAAACGCTAGCATTATAACTGGATCGTCTTTGAAGGCCCCATCTTCATTGAGGAAGCGCTCTGGAACAAATGCCTCTGGTTCTGGGAAGAACTCTGGGTCGTGTAGAATGGCCCTAGAAGTCTCATCAGAAGGATGTCAAAAAACATAACCTGTTACCGCTTCCAACACACCAGACGTTAACAATCATCACAGAACCTATGCAACGAAGGAATTGTAATTGAGTGACGAGAAGGCTTGTTGATAGATATGCAAACCTTTAGGAATGAAGAATCCTCTGTAGACGCTATCCTCGCTCGACACATGGGGTATCCCTATCATAGTAGAAATAACATGCCATGCTAGTCAGCGAGCTCGCTGAAGAAATACGCACCCAAGGGTGTCACGATATGCCATCTTAATAGCTCTCTACACAAAGCTTCTATGTAGGGGAGGTGTGGCCTGTCCCCGAAGGTCGGCAACCTCTTTCTTGAGACAACAGTGTCTAGTTCCGCCTGTGCTTTCCGCTGCACCTCCGGATAGAGACTAAGTGCAAGGAAGAGAGCAGTTATTAAGGATATGCTCTAAGCTGTGACCTTCAGCGAAATTATCATAAAGATAATGGTCTCCTCACGGTGTCTTCAGCAGCTAAGGTGACCTCGGGTGAATATTTCAATGTTTCGTGACAGAATGAGTCACTGACCTTGAAACATAGACCCGAGCGCTTCTTTGACGGTCCTTTCCTGCGCCTGACGCTCTGGACCATCCAGATTTTCAAGCTCCTGGAGATGCTCATAAGCAAGTGATGGCGTTGCAGTTCCATTTCGCTATAGCAACGTTAGTTGAGATGTACGTCAGAAATGCAATTAATACAAGCCATAGCATTCTTCACAAAATCGATAGGGTCGTTCATCGTCTTTTGACTCAGTTCCCTTCCTAATCTCGCCAGGGAATCATAGTTGAACCAAGGAACCCATGAGGGCATATGTCGCACTAATAATAGTTGTGAGATCCATTCCAGTAGCACTAGTGAGAAAGCTACTATACAGAACGGAAAATGGTTCACCAACATCGCTCCGGGTAAGACCAGTGATCCCAAAGTCTCGGTGATCTGCACTGGTGCTGCTACCATCTCATCGAATTCTTTCAGGTCATACCCATAAGTAAAGGACATGACGAGTTTTCCTGGAAGACTATGCAGTCGTTAACAATCACTGGCATATGATTCAAACAGATTAGACTCTAACATCTGAATATGGTCACGGAATTGCCTTGGTGTTGTGAGGAGTTGGCCAAGAAACCAGTGTGTTTTCTCTTCAATCATCCATCGATATGAAGATATTGCACCAGGCCGAAGGCTGCGATCCACCAACTTTCGGCCCTCACGCCAGGCCTCTCCCTTCCTACGAACAGGCAAGAGCCAGTCCAGTTCCATTCTACATAGAGTTCCTAAATCGTTAGTATAAGGGTCATTGAACACCAAAACTAGCCCAAACGCACATTTGGATAATCGGCAACACAGGTCGATCAGAGTATATCTCGCCTTGCTTGTCAAGCAAGTCTTTGACGGCTGATACCGAGCATAGCACTATGAAGACTTTCCCGAAAATTTGAAGACGCATGATATCGCCTAAGGAACTATTCAATGGAGGAATGGATCCACGATGGCGTCATGCAGACCATGCTTTTTAGCCATATCTGCATATTCAACCCAACGTGAACGCTTCATAGCATCAAGAAGATTCCCTATGATAGGCCAAGGCCGTGGACCTGGCGGGTAAGGGAGCCCCCTTCGCCTTCTATGAGCAAGAAGGAGATAGGCCGCGATGGAGAACACGAGACAGTCGATGGCTGAGATGTAGTAGGGAACCGCCATGATTGACCACGTCAACGAGGAAAGCAAGAGATACAGTAGATATATATAGAGAAAATTGAGGGGCATTTCTGAATCGGGTCACAGATGGCAGCGTTCTATTGGCCGCGGGACTTTCTCAGCCGAGGGCCTAATTCATTAACGAACGCGTGTTCTGGGAATTCATTGTAGAGGTATTCGATCAGGGTTGTCCGAAGGTGCACCCGTGACAATTGGAGTGAAGCATCAACAGAAAGATACTGGTCTAGAACCAGAAACGTACGGCCGTGGTGGAGTCATGCCGAACGCTCTCTGTGTGAGTCGGGGCGAAAGAAAATACATTCGATCCCAGCTACTCCGCAACCGGAAGGTTGACAATCCAAAGCTTCCGAGTCGTCGAAAGAAAAAGGCTTTAGACGATCAAGGTCATCGACACGACCGTGACAGTGTAAACCTGTTCGGTCACGTGGGAACAAACGTAATCAATCTCGTTTGCGGTCCTGGGGGTTTATTTTGCATGTGTATGTTCCTTGCCAACTTGGCGCATCGATGCTTGGTAAATGTCCCTAGTCATCAAGGTGAACTCGCTGTCACGATTATGGTTGAAGCTGTGGCTGCAGCATGTGAGAAGTTGTAACCACGCAACTGTCTCTTACACGGCTCTCCTCTTTCTGACTGTAAGCACCGAAAGTCATCGGTACTGTGATTGCGGTAAAATGCGGAATTGATTCCAGGAATAAAGGAGGGAACGTCACCACGTCATGGCATCATCCGGGAAAGAAAGAACTGATCTACCTCCACTCTAACTTACTGCACATAATTGACTCCCAGATTACTTGTGAAAAGTTATTTGAGCGGCATGTTTGCTAAACTGGTGGTATGGTCTGACCAGAGTACTCTTCTCCAAAGAATCCGCGTAAGTAGCCCAGAGTCACGGTGAATGCCTTAGAGCATCAAATAACTTGAAGTTGGCCAAGAACGTGGATCTGGTGGAGAAGAGAGTCCTTCTCGTCTTTTGAAGCCGTCTCTGAAAGCAAGGAAATAAACAAGAATGGAGAGAATGAGACAGATGACGGATGTCAGATGGAGGACATGCGTCTTTGAACAATGCTACATGGAAGCCATGGTGAAGGGAAGAGAGAACTGAAGAGAGACAGTGATTGGATCCGAGTCGCTCCTTGCTGGCAGCAGCGCCCCGTTCCCTTTTGCATCAGATATTATTGGTCAATGCCAGACACAGTACACGGAAGGATAAGGTAGAAAGAATCTATCGTGGGGGATGGATGAGACTCGGGCCAGACGAGGCAACTTCAAGTTTGCGACAGCTCGTCTGTTGCCATGATCTTACATAATCGACTGCCATGATTAGGTAGTTCAAGTTCGCACAATGCTGCATTAAAGAGGTCGAAGAAGGGTCACCGTCGTCCCACTGCCTGGAGTCCCTTCAACCACATTGCGCACTCGACGTCGAGCGGAAGCCAAACAGGAGAGAAACAGGTGTTGCTCTATTAAGTCGTTCGAGAGTGAGGGAAGTATATGGGAAATGCATCTCGACGCCACAAGGGGCATTGTCCATGCTAAGATCTAGCTTCGGAGACATTACACACCAGATGCCACCCTAGGAACACAATTTTGTTTGCCACGCAACGGGAATTTTCGCCATTGACCACCAAGGGTGCCTCGCTTCGGGATGCGCCTCGCGCCTCAAGAAACAGCCGTCCACCGCGGGCTTCAAGTTATGAGAAGCGAAGCCCTCACATTGTACACCTAAACGACCATCAGAGCCTAGCCGACTCGACGTATTCTCATGCCGTGATTGGTGGTAGCTGCTTCTCCAAAAGATGTAGATGGTCCATTCCACATGCTCCGTGTTCCTGGTCGCGAACGAGCCTATACTTCCTCTTCGCCGTACACCCGTGAACGTCACAGATGGTCGGAGCCCGCGACTTTGACTGCTGCTCCGGTGCGTCCATTTCAACGTCTTCCTCCGCGTCAAGTGTAGGCGTTGGTAATAAGGATGCGGGCACAGAAAACGACAAAAGCATCTTGTCCCCGGGAGGCATGTCAGGAGCGGGTCGCAGTGTTGAAATCCACCGGTAGCAGGTTGGGACGATCTCAGCCACCGGTGCTACAACAACTTCGGCAGTTTCTTCTTCTTCTGCCTCGCCCTCGGCCGGTGTCCCATTGCCACCTGTATGGGTAGCAGGTGTACGATCTTCTGCACTGGCGAGAGGGTTCCGTCTGTTCCGTGTGCCAGACTTTTTCTTGAGAAGACGGTTGATAGTCTCTGCCTGTAGATGGGATAAGCGTCAGACCGATGAACCGATGAGAGGAGATGGGAAAAACGCGAAATGAATCCATACTTTTTCATCTTCTAGCTTTTTCTCGGAGAGGTGCTTGCGTTTACGCGCTGTCTCTTCGCGTCTGAGCGCGATCTCGGCCTCATTTAGCTGTTTTTTCTTGCGTGATGTTTCATCTATACCAACGACTGGTCAGCAATGACCTCCTACGAGTATCCCATGCAGCGAACGAATCACCCAGTGAAACGTGAGATGATCCAACCACACTCGCAAGGACCGCTTGACGGGTGGTCAAAGGTCGTTTGGCGTCACCCCGAGGCTGATCGTCATCGTCGTCCTCAGACTCGACGTCGCTGTCGAGATCTTTGTCCTTGTGAACAGCACGGCGTACCCGAGCAGGCTTCTGTGTTGGAAGCTTGAGCGTGATTTTGAGTCGCGACGAACGGGACGGTGTAGATGGTGGTGGCGGGGGTGACACCGACGGCGAAGAGAGTTCATCCAAATCCGACTGTCACAAAAGAAACGAAAGTGAGAAACAACGTCGAGCACAGACAGATGGGCTAAGCACCTCCTGCACTGCGTCACCGTCGCCGTCGTCGGCGGGTTCGTCTTCCTCTCCGTCCTCTTCAGGTTCATCCGCTTCTTCACCTTCTTCCTCACCTTCCTCACCTTCCTCGCCTTCATCTCCATCCTCGTCTTCCTCTTCTTCTCCCTCAACTTCCTCTTCCTCTTCTTCCGGCTCTATTTCTGGCTCTTCCTCAGCATCGGGCGCAATGGAGAGCGCTTCAGATTCGCTCTCTGGGTCAGCTGAGACGTCGGAATGTATGATGTTCCTGGGCATCAGATAAGATGGGGTCCGTATGTCGTCAACGGATAATTGTTCAACGAGCCGTGAGGCTGAGACCAATTGTATAACATGGCTTACTAAGCAACGGTGATCCAAGTCTAGCAACTAAAATCCAAGGACAAACATATTGTTTTCGATGAATTCGATCTCTTATTGTTATGTCCGTCTTTATATCTATCTCCTAAAATCTGTTGCATAGTAACCAACTCATGGATTTCTCCAGATCTTTTCCGACTGTCTGTGATGGTGCGAACGCGGATCGCAATAGGACTGTAGGTCTTGTTGACCCGGGCTCCTCTGTCAGAGCAAATAATCTTCTGCGTGATGAATTTAGGGATCCTGTGCGCACGCGCAAACGGTGACTTGTTGGAACGAGGAACATGCAACGCTCCTAGCAACCAAGTGGTATGACCACAAGAAACTTGCCGAACTTGGAGAAATGGAAGGTGTGTTCAAGTTCTCGACGATCAGACCTGACATCTTCGTAAATTTACTCTTTTCCAGGCCTTGTCTATAAAAAAGGCCAATTCTCAGCCACCGAAGAACAGAGTATGAAAGACGCTATCGAGCGATACCGTGTTGTGAGACTTCCGTAGTGTCTTTGACTAGCGCATTGCTGGACCATGGCACCTTCCAGGAGCACGCGCTTACGGAAGACGACATACACAAACTGATATTTACCAAGCAGAAAGGAGGCACGTTTTGGCGGGATGTAGGTGAGTGAAGTGGCTGGCTGTCTTTGCACTAATTCAAGCATATGTCTTGGCAGCACGTTCGGTTCCTATGCGACCCATCAAGAATGTCTTCATTCACGTCCGTCGAGTTTGGGAGCCCGTGGCTAAACAAGGGCCCTGGTCAGTCCATGAGGACGAGGACTTGGAGAAGTGAGTGGAAAGATGGATGGTTAATGGTCCGTCATTGAAATGAACTTTGTGCCAGGGCTGTCCGAGAACTCGGCCACACGTGGGATGCGATATCCAAGAGGCTTGGGCGATCCGCCGGTAATTGCCGTGACCGCTACCGAAACCACCTGGTCCATCGCACCGAACGAAAAAGAGGTAACGTTTTGTCCCTTTATACAGTGTGAAAGTGTCTGTAGTGATATGTGCATACCCAAAGGCGCTTGGTCGTCCCAAGAAGTTCAACAGCTGACCGCGATTGTAAGATCGATGATTTCCGAGGAAGGAGGCATCGCGTCTGGGGTATCCTGGGCAAAGGTCGCGGCGCAGATGGGACATCAACGGAACGGCCAGCAGTGTCGCAACAAATGGTGCAGAGCGCTTCCATTCATGGAGTTGACACGTTAACTTTGAGACCTCATGCTTTTCAGGGTCCAATCGTTGCATGGCCGCGACGAGCATTCTCGCTCAGACTGGAACACAACGGACACATTTATCTTTATGCACAAGTAAGCTTTTTTATTTTCACGTCCAGAAAAACGGCGATTTACTTGCCAAACGTAAACGTCAGAGTCACTTCTCTCTCTGTTCTTGACGAGACCGAGATAACTTGGAGCAAGTTCCCTGACCCGGGCTGGAACCGGTGGTCCGCATATCAACTGCAACGCAAATGGCGCTCACTGAAGCGCTCAATTCCTGGACACGAAAACATGACACCCCAGGGTGAGTGACCTAGATAAGGCTAAATTCTCTCCATCTTAGACCAGTCATGCAGAGATTGCCCATACCGTGCTACAGCAGGCTATTATTCCTGCCTAGCTATAGGATTAATTCTATGATACATGCCATCCCTCTACTTACTAATTATATGTTTGCGATGTAATCGGTAATTGCTAATCTGACCTAGTCTCGTGCGCCTCGCAGGCCTGGCGCATCGCTCAATTTCACCTCACGTAACTCACATAACTACGACCTGAGCCACCAAGACTCTGATGTCTCATGCCGTACCTGTTCCGTATGTGAGCCGAAAGAAAGTTCATACCAGCACTTGACATGGGCCAACAATGCGTCACCGCCGCGCAGGTGTCGCAGGCCGGGTGTCGTCATCAAATTCAGCATTGACTTTGCTGGTCTCCCTCCAACACACCGCTCAGTCAGCCAAACCGGAACAGCTGACAACTGGAAAGCGCCCGGTACGCGCCCGGTACCACTAGCAATACCAATCATCGATCCGTGAAACTTATTAATAGATGGTTGGTTTTTTCCTATAGAAGACGAACCTACTGTAAGGAGGAGAGAATCCAAAAAGGATACCCTTTTAGACGCATTCATATATACGTAAGTTAGCCTTACTTACCTTCTCTGGCCCGGCGTGCCCCTCGGCACTTTTCCCCCCTCGCACGCTCGAGCGGCTCGACGAGAGAGGAAAGTGAACCCGGAACACCACACGCGTGACCCAAGCAAGAACTGCTCGTGAAGAACGATTATCCGGCGACCACCCCGGGGCCCGATGATCCTTCTCCCTCCAACCTAGACACCGAACCAGACTGGAGAACCGGATCGACCACTGCCCCAAAACGTCTACTACAGTTGTAGTAGTAACTGTAGTAATATGATGGGGGGGACTTTCTTTCATTGCAGCCGTTTATGCATCGGCCGCCGCGTTTCTGCGGCGGTGATATGCGGACTACTCTTTGATAAACAACTAAAAACCCAGGGCGTATGATAATGAATCACTGCATGAATCAGAGACGGCGGAAGGCACCGCGCCATCAACGTTGCGGGTGGGCGCTAATCACTAAGGAGAAGTCTAAAGCGTGGGCGCTGTTTGACCGGGGATGGACGCCACCCTACTAGTATGGGCGGTACACAGCCGGCCGTCAGTACGCGTCAGTTCTGGATGTGATAGGCTAATAGCCCTGTTTCACTCGCAAGTTGATGTACTATTGCCCATCAAACAGAATCAAAAGAATGGCGATTCTGATTTTGTTAGTGGTTGATGTGAACGAATATGCATGATCATGTGTATAGTTTACAAGGGGGGAAATACGTTAAACCATGAACCCCGGGTATGAATGACACGATGGACTACAAAGGAATAAGAGTGACCCGCGTAGAATAGGACCCAGATGAATACATGAGAGGATGGACGTGAAGGTGGTACATTTTAGAGTCCTACAATGTTGTGCCACCTGTCCAGGCGGCGAGCGACGCTCTGCGCTCTGTGCTTTGCCTGTAGCGGGGGGTATATCGTTAATAATGAACAACATTTGAACCACTGGAAACAGTGATGGATGATAAAATTTTGATACGAGTGATGGTGCCTGCATAATGAGACTCGCCGGCTTCGTTTTGGTCGTTGCCCACCCTATCATTTGCATCATCACCACCGTGGTCGGCCGCGGAGATCTATATCCGACCGACGATGTACACAATCAGCACTTGATGTCGACTGGTGCCAGGACACTGTGCGCGTCTGGTGTGAGATGTACGTACCTATCGGGGAACGGAGGCTCTGTCTAAATAGCGAGACTTTTGTAGCCGGGTTGTTGAACCTATCCACATTTTCCGAAAGGGACTTGGCCGTTGGGGGTGGGGTTCGAATATTTAACGAGGATCGGTAACGGTTCGGCGAGAGAGGGAAGCTATCCGGGAGTGGTAGCGGTGTCAGTGAAGACGGGCGTTGTGGCAGAGCAGGCTCGATGTCCATCTGTGACTGGGGAAGAGACGAAGGCACGGGATAAAGAGAAGAAGGTCGGGCATCCTTGCTATCCGTCGCTGTGTCTGCAACGTCATATGTGCCACAAAGCTCTTGCTCATGTGAGACCAACGCGAGGTGGCTTCGCGTGGTAAATATGCGGCTTCGAATGCCTACGTCGTGGGCAGCTATCTCGTTTTCTATGGAGCGAGGGAAGAAGATCTGGGCGATACGTTAAAGGAAGTAAAACCAGGGAAAAGGAGAGACGTGCCACAAGGGTCATGGCAGACGATAGAATAATCCCAAATCCAGCAAGAATCGAAAGGAACTCTGTAATTTGGTCGTTAACGCCAGACTTTTACATTTAGGACATAAATCAAGTACCCGATCCAAAACTATGGAAAAGGATAAAGACAATTAGCATGATAGGGATACCATTTACTGGGGGCTACGCACATGGACTCATTTACGTGATGGTGAGGTCGGAGGCCGTCTACTGCCAAGATGAAAATGGGTATCGCGAAACAAAGGCGAAGCATGGTGCGGATTGTCTGGGGCAACGGTTGACGTTGAGAGATACAGATCCATGATAGGTAAAGCAGGTTACATACGTTGAGTTCGTGGAATTTGGTGAGGCGAATGATTGTATTCATGTCAACGCCTTCCTTTCTCTGAAATTCGCTCAGCTATGCAAGAAACGAGTCATAGTGCTTGGCCTCACCAATCCATCTAGGAAGGGTTGAAAGTAATACCTAGGGAAATCGTGGGTAACAACGTTGAGATCAAAACGTGAAACGCTTACAGCACGGGAAGGAACCACAAGGTCAAGCAAAGACTTCCCAGGCTACCTGCCAGGAACGTATACACCTCGCACTTTGACAGGTGAAATGTTAAATCACTGGTGTTTACTATGGCAAGAGTCGCACCTTGAGAGGATCCGATCGGGTGAGAATAGTCACCAATGGCATATAAAGGACCGCGATGCTCGAGCCCACA
The DNA here is from genome assembly GCA_022376515.1 of Lactifluus volemus. Classification (NCBI taxonomy): domain Eukaryota; kingdom Fungi; phylum Basidiomycota; class Agaricomycetes; order Russulales; family Russulaceae; genus Lactifluus; species Lactifluus volemus. Next base: position 98,056 of record WTXI01000101.1, read on the forward strand.
ATCCACGTTCTGAAGTAAAGGCTGCCGAACCAATCCTTCTGCGTCGGCCCGAGGTTGACGACGAACAGCCAGAAGCAGAGTTCTGCGTGCCCGGTCCGATCAACGATATATCCCAAGTCCGCGGAAATGGTGCCCTTACCTTCGAGGTGGGTGACCCTTGATCGGAAACGCCGCAAAATGTTGAATAAACGACCGGAGAACGAATGTATGGAAGAGGGACCCACATTTCAAGCCCCCATGCGCATGCGACGCAAAAATACAAGGGTATGATAGCATTTCTGTGGGCAGATGTCCACAGTTCATATGGATTAGGAATGACTGTGACGGGTGAGCGAGAGAGGAGAATTGAAGGGCATAGTAGGCGCACTTCCGAATCCAGGCAACTCGATAAAACCCTCGGAATATTTGATGACGCTGAAGCCCACAGCGTATGTTATTAACAAGGGCACGCTCAGCAAGTACGCGTACTAGAATGCTGATTAGACAAGGGCCATGTCTGTTAGAGGACCATGTGTCACGAACGGTCATCACGCGCTTGAAGGTTCCTTGTGAGCCCTGGTTCCACCTGATAGGACGCTCAAACCATGCGCGAAAGTGAAGGCAGAGGATGGATACTACGCACCGCAGACACCTGAAGCGGTCGAAACACCATAGATGATAGACAAGAAAAATCCCAAGCTGCGAGGCCAAAGGAATCATGAGACTTGATCCAGAATCAAGTATTAAGACTCACCAGGATTGATAGGATGGACCAGACGATATAAGTCGCGGGAGTGAAGTGGCACATGGTCGCAAAATGTCTGCGGTCACGGGTTGGAGTGGAAAGAATGGAGGGGGGAGGGGTGGTGTGGAGGAGATGGAAGAATTATATATCATGTTTATCAACGGTTAAAATGTCCGTTTGACTTTTTTCATCTCAATTATTGGAAGCACATGGTCCTTTGGGGGTTCTCGTAGACGCCGATAAGGAAAGGGGACTGACCGCAAAAAAAATAAAATAAAGATTTTTCCCTCTTAGATGAGATAGATCGGCAGGCGATGACCCCAGTTCAATACTGACGGACTCACACGGTTCGCACTGCCGCCCAAAACGTTCCTGATAGACGATGGCATGATATCCAGATGCCATTCAACGCGCTGGTGGCGAAGCTCTAGATGATACTCGACGTGAGACCTTGTTTTCAACAGCTGCCGGCAGAACCGTCCACCGAGACCCAAAAAAGGTTAGGCGAATTCGGAATTTCGGGCGCCGAAGAAGAAAAGTTTCCGCCGGTAGGACCGGAATATGTTCTCACACTGGCACACACACCGCAGAGATTCATTCCAGTCGCTGGTATGAATCACCCAACACCATCTCTTGATGATACGGAAGACCTTCTCCTTTCATGTCGCTACGGAGACATAGACGATTTCAGGTCGTTCCTTGAACGTTTCGGGACGGCTCCAATCAGTCACGCTCGTGATGAGAACGAAAACACGGTTTTACATATGGCGGCAGCTAACGGCCACGTCGGTCAGTTCGTTCTGACATATGACAGTTTTGACTGATCCTCGGAAGACGACCGTCCACAGAATTGCTTGACTTGCTTCTCCCTATCGTGCCATCCTCATTACTCTCAGCACAGAATCGGGCTGGTTCAACTGCGCTTCACTGGGCGGCGGTAAATTCCCAGCTCGCCGCCGCTCACGCTCTCGTAAAATTTCCAGGTGGGCCAGGAATAGACTTGATTGATATCAAGAACGCCGCGGGTCGCACTTCGCTTGGCGAAGCGGAAATTGCGGGATGGGATGAAGGTGCAAAGTGGATGGTTCAGGTGATGCGGTTGGATAACTCGGCCGGTGCTGAGAATGACACCCCACCGAGTGGAGAACAAGTCCAGGATGGGGATGGGGATTCCGTCGATTCCGATGAGATTGCATGCGTGCCTCCTGCCTCAGTTGATAAATCCGAGGGAGAGGGGGACTCTGAATCTCCTCCATCGTGATCCCATCGCTTCCTACGTTCCCGATTCGTGGCAGTTCGGGTGCCGTGTTTTGTTACTATATTTTATCCACGCGATATATCGCTGTATTACAACCGGCCCAACTCTTTGCCGATGCGTTGAAGAGGAATTGGGCAAGATTTGCTATTTATTACCCATCATCCACTCCGAGTCGTCGAACCAGCTGTCAGTTTTCTGCTCAACGTAAACCCAATTTGAGCATTATTGCTCAACTGTGCTCCCATGCACCACCAACCCTGAATTCGGCTACGCTATATAAGGTCGATCCAGGTGGCTTAGGTCTTGTCCTTGTACAGATATAGTTCCGCAGCAACCCATGGTGCACTACTTCAGCGGCATAGACGACGCAGTAATTCGGAAGCCGGCTAATATATCCCCGTGATCTATTAATGTTATTAGCTTTCCAATCAGCTCTCCGTGGGGGATGTTCTCTCGTGATAGAGTAGCGTACCCCGCACCCCGCAGTGGATCCCGCGGGGGTTCACTGCCAGTGTCCTTGTTCTAATTTATGCACAAAGCTCATCGGTCGCAAGTTGCACTCAAAACTGTGCCTAGCGGGATCTTGCGTCATATTGACATCAAATCCAATATCCCTGAGACAGTCCTGAGACAGGCACAACACTAAGGGAAAAGGCCAGACGTTGATGATAGACTTACCACTACTGCTTTGATTATATGTCTCTGAACCAACTGGATTCATTCAACGTATTCACAGCCACTAAACTTGAAACCCACCAACTCGGATATGACAAAACAGATGCAAACTGGCAAAATTCATTGGGAAAAATATTCAGTTGGGATTTGGAGACTAACAAAGCTCATATACTGCTCACGCATGGATCTGGAATCCGTAGACTCGGAGAACACTGTTGGTCGTCACCCATGACAGTTCGTGATACAGTACGGATGCTACGCGACTTCTTCATCAGAGCCTCGGCAACTCCCGTGTGACCATGCGCGGCGCCCCCCTCATGAAACACCGGGGCAAAGAGATACAGTAGATAGAATGATCACGTACATGTACACGAAAGGTGCCTCCTGCTACTGTGGCAGCTTGGGCAGAACTTGTGGTACGGTCGTCTACAACCACAACTATAAATCGGTCGAATCAGATCACGTGAAACCACACTATAGCCACATTCAAACAGCTTTTATGACGTCTCGTGCTGCATCCCTTGTTGTGATTGATTGCGGCCATCTCTTTCTAATCGATTTAGCGACTTAAAGGCGACACCGAGGTAGACGATGGTTTCCATTCCATGATGTCAGATGTGATTACAAACTCAATTCTTGCTTGTCAGCTTCCAGGCACAATGTCTGATCTTGGAACGAATTTACTAGCGCTCACTCTCGCGCGAGCGCTCGTTTTGGAACTTCCAAATACTAGAGAAATATGCTTGAATGACCCCCTGAGTCCTGCGCTGGTATCCGAGGTCCGTCGTCTTTCCACTTTCGCTCTCGAGCAGGAGCACTGAAATATAGATTTTTAGCTTGCTGAAACAGAAGCCCTGATATCCGAGGTCCTCAGAGAGGTCAACATCCTGCAAAGTGACATGCGGCCCGTGAATCTCCTTCCAGTCGAACTTCTCATCCACATCTTTGGCTTTCTTGGAGGCGGTTCTTTCGTCGTTCCTGTCTCACACGTATGTCAAAGATGGAGAAACGTCGCTCTTTGCACGCCCTCTCTGTGGACCGTCATCCACGAAAGTGACGATTTCTTGACTGCGACTACCTTCATGGAACGATCGAACAACTTGATGCTTGACGTTTCCCTCCAGATTTTCATGAACGATGGAGAATTCAAGGAATTTTATGACATTGCGGTGCCACACGCCTCACGGTTCAGGCGTTTACATGTAGCAGTTTATGGCTATCGCGTCTTTGACTTCTATCATTCGCTTGCCGAGTGCAATTTGGTGATGCCAGCACTCGAGCATTTCTCAATCAGGATGATCGAATATGGTTTCGAAGATGATAGCCGCGATGAAGAACTATTGCCGCTTTGCCAGCGTTTTTTTGATCAGTTGGAGTCTCTGACAGAGCTGACATTCAGAGGAGCCTGGCCGCTCAGAGAACATCTATCGCACTCCATCAGATCGTTGACCATCGCAGACAGATCATTCGATTTGAATGAAGTGCTCGCCTGCCTCGAGGAGGCCTCAAATCTGGAATACCTGGCCCTTTTGGATTCCGTCCCACACACCTTCCACTGGCGGTCCACGCAGAGGCCCCTCGTGGAGTTGAGCAGACTCAAGGAATTCCATTGGTTCCAGGGTCGGGTCGTCGATAACCTCCTTGGGACCATCAAGCTCTTCGAACATCTCGTCCTTCCAGGACTCGACACTAGTAGTACCCAATTCGTGATGCTCTTGGACCCGTCAAAATACATGAACTCCGACTTGTACACACCCTGCCACCGCTTCACCAACCTGACCAACACCGTCACGGAGCTCATCCTGGAAGCCTCACATTATGCGTCGGGTAAGCCGGCCCGTAACAACATCGTGTTCCACGGACGGCATAACGGCGAGACGGTCTTTAGCGTGCGAGTTATGAGAGGCTCTCTCGGATTTCTCTGCGTACCCGGCGGCATGTTCCTCACCTCATCCGTCTACGTCGACCTGTCCAAAGTCACACACCTCACTTTCACCAGCACGCTCCCGTACGCCTGGAACAGGTTCTTCCGCACCCCGCCCATATGGGCACACCTTCTCCGCAGCGTACCCTTCGTCAAAGTCCTCCGTTTACACGTCAGCACGCCAACAGATATCCTTAAATCCATCACCGACGCGAGCGACTCCAACTCCAACTCCGACTCCTCCGACTCGCCTTATCCTCCTCCTCCTCTCTTCATACCCGACCTGCAATACCTTCACCTCTTCCGTTGCGGTGTAGTAGTAGTAGGAGAAGAAGAAGGAAAAAGAAGAGGAACTGTATGCACCGGAAGCTCGAACAGCGAAAAAAAGGACTTGCTTCGCTTCTTGGCTACACGCGTCGAGTTTGGAATACCGATCAAGAGTATTGTCTGCTCACCTGAAGATGGGGACGGGCTATTACCCGCCGTATTGGACCTCGTCGAGTCGATCGAATTCGGGCGACCTGGGAACTGGGCCGAACCCCAGTTTCCGAGTCGCATGGCTGCGTTGCTCGAGAAACATCTAAATTAGAGGGGATTCCATCGCGCCGGTCTATCTATCATCCATCCCATTCTCATCCCGTTCATACATGCGCTGCGCCCCTTCGCCCAACTCTGGTAACGCTCTTTGTTGTTGTCGCAGACAGACTACACTAATACGCAAACGCAACAAGTCTGTGGGAGTCTCTTAAAGCTAAAACATTGCCGTGCAACGAGAGATCTTTCAAACGGAGTTACGGCCAAAGACTGAAAGAGAGTCGCACGGCTACTTGGATATATGCATGTCTTGGTGATCGCATTGGGATTTTCGTTATCAGTATCAAAATGCACGGTTGGCCTTATGTTCGTTTGCGTTTGATTTGCGAAACATTATATCACGTGTTGTTACAAAACGAGATTGAAAAGAAAGAGAAGATGATCCCTACGCGATGACTTGTCTATGGGGTTGTCCCGCCGATGACGAACGACCTTTCCACCCCGTACCAGCGGGGCGGACGATCTGCACATGAGTAAATTGAATGTTTGTAGAATAATGACTCGCGTTGTCCATTTTATTCGTGAAGTGACTGTGGAGCGACATCACAAATGGTCACACACGTGATAGATCTGGTAATGAATAGATCTCGGCCGGGGTCCGTGCGTTAGGAGATAATCAACTGTAGTTCCATCATCTTCTGTGGATTTCTCTAACCATCGCAATGCAGATTTTTGTAAAGACATTGACTGGGACGACAATCACTCTTGAGACGAAGTATTGGGATACTGTTAAAGCAGTGAAAGCTAGGATTCAAGACAGAGAAGGGTGAGTCTTTCAAAAATCACCTGGTGATGGTTAAGGTTAATCAATACTTCATGTTGCAGCATCCTCCCGGATCAACAACGTCTGCCCGTCCGAATCTCCACATTTCTTGTTAAACTGATCTAGCATGACAGGTCTTATCTTCGCTGGTTGTCAACTACAGGATCGTTGCACGCTTTCAGATTACAACATCGGGAAGGAGGCAACCCTCCATCTGGGTATGTTATTGTACAAAACCATGCCTATGATTAACATCCTTTGTTTAGTCCTTTGTCTTTGTGGTGGTGTCAGCTACCCAAAGTACATTTTAACCAAGGCTGCTGAGTTGAATGATGACAATGAAACAATTGAATCAAAGTTTTTCCCTCTTTACAACAAAATCCTAAATTATTGGTTCCCTCCAACAGAAGGCTATGATGTCTGTCCTTGGTGGTCTATTCCAGGATCTAGAAAATCCGTCGACTTCACAATCACTTTTGTTATCGAGTATCATCGGCACCCATTGTTGCTTGTCGACATCAAGCCTCCATCGGACTTCCAATTGGATTCGGGGCGTGTTGCCGCCATTTACCAAGTCATTCAACATCTCGATGAGATTGGGCCAACCAATCAGCATGTAGACTGTTTGTACGCCATTTCTGCGATCGGGAGAAGGTGGAGGGCTTGCTATGCTTTGAAGGGAAATGGCAGCAAGGGTGGTCAGCCTGTAAAGGGTGTTGCCGAAGCAGATTCTTTGAAGTCTGCCAAACCGGAATGTTGGAACGCAGACATCACATCAGATGTTTCTTGTGCAGCTCTCCAGACCATTGTGGAGACAATTAAAGGCTATGTTGCAGGCCAGGCGGTAGATGCGTAATTCTGTTCTCGAAATCTTTACATCTTCGTCCAGCCATCTGTCACCTGTGTATTCTCCTTTCCCTCCTATGTACCAGTTATCAAAGTGTTACTATTGCTAGAAACAAAGCAGTGGTGTAAGAACGTCAATTATACCTGTATGGTACCAAAGTGCACTATCAATTTAAGCCAGGTAGTGAATCCCTTCGCTGCCAATTGTAAATGGATAGAAGAAGCCTGAGAACCTCGGTCTCGCCGCTGCGCCCCCATCTAAGCGGTTTTGCATTTCTGCTAAGGCTCCTTTCGACATGGTGGAAGCGGTTTTGCAAAGTTGTCTGACGCTGGCTATTTACATCAATATCAGTCACCGATATGATAAGCTGATAAGCTGAAAAGAGCGATTGATGCATACAAGCATACTTCTGTCATTCGTGTCGCCAGTCTGGTACCGGGGATAAATCTTGATATGAAGGATAGATATAGTCGGGGGCAGGTCAAACAGCCGGATGTTAGGAGGAGTACTTGGCCGATAGTCGGAGAAGCCATTTCTAGGGCTTTCAACCGTAGCGACGAGGAAGGAAAGTAGAGGCGACGAAGAACCACATAGACGTGATAATCGTAGCTTCAGCGAGTTCGTATAAAGCTTGAGGATGTATAGCGTCCCATATTGACTGTGGATAGTAGTAATCTGGTATATCCGTGAGCCAGATGTATGCAGGCGTGGCGGTAGCATCGTCCAAGTGGTTGGGAATAGATGTGGGAGGAAGAACCAAGAGTTGAAGGGGTCCATCTGAATCGGCGTGATCGTTAAAGCAACCTCTTTCGTAAGCTAGCGGTGTTTCTAACGTAGTTGAACCTCAAGGTTGGAAGATGGAGTGCTCTATGGAAGCTAGCAGGCAGCAAGGGGAGGCCCACAGCAAAGACCAAGGCGATGATAAAAGGAAGCATGGACTTAACAAAGTAGTGTAGTGGGGAGTGTATGACGCTGCAGTCGGAGTCAGTTTATTTGGCACAGGCCAAATAAGGGACGCGTCGCGTGTCGCGCCGCACGTGCAGTGCAAGAAGCGGTGACCAATTGTCAAGGCCATCTACTGTATTGTCTTTAAATTAGGACAACAAGGGCAACGAAACACAAGGACCAATAAACGTACTTTCTTGCGGTTGCTCGTGATCGAAACCACTATACTAGATCGGCTCGGGTCCCTTGTTAAACACGCGTCGCACGCGCGAAGGAAGCCTCGGGTGAGGCCTAGAGGTCCAGACAATGAGAGGTTTTGCAATCCAAGGCCATCGAGCGAGAGGCCGAGCTTGAGCCCCATTTTATCCTGGCGAATATTTTTGATCCATGTTCCATTGCCCGAGTGAAGTCTGGACGGATTCGTATTAGTTTCCTACGGAGTTCATCAGTAAAAAAAAAAGTTGGCGACTTGGTGAGAAGTGGATGCACGTACAATTGGTGTAGAGATCGGAGATCGAACACGCAGAGCCTCGCGGAGGATTGGCGGGGTCCACTGTCTCAATTCCCACGTCTGGAATTGGAGGCATATCGTGTGGCGCAGGGGTTCCCATAACCTCGACGTTTACCGGGGTGACCAGGAAGGGCTGCATCCGTCGCAGTAGGACCATTACCTCCAGTCTGACAGGCGGCATCCTTACGCGAAGCAGGGCGATTTATAGGTGACCCTGCAACCGCCCGGTCTGGCTGAACCTCGACTACTGGACGAGGGCGCGGCTTCACGGTGGAGAAGCTGTACTCCGACACCAAAAGTGGTGAGAGGGAAGGGAGAGTACTCGGTGTAGAGACGTCCGAACTTGAAGATAAACATTCAGAAGACGGGGACTGGACGAGTGGCGGAAAGTCAGATGGCTCCGAGTCATCAGGTATGGTGTTCAGCCTTGGAGGTACATTTGGTACAGGTGAATGCGTTTCATACTGGAGCTCGAGAGGGGTTGGGGGTGCTGTGGCGCCCTCAGTATATGGCAAGCGTTTGGAACGTTGAGGTGCTGGAACCCTGAGATTGTTATTGTACTGAACCAGGAGTTGGGGTAAAAGGACTAAGCAGAGGCTCGTCGCGTGTTTCTGGGCCTTGTGTCTCGACGTTATGGTAGAATTCTGCGCCAGAAGGTGATTGGGGCAGCTGGGTGTGGACCACGATCAAAGGCGTCCAACTCTGCGTGAATATAGGTGCGGGTCGTCGATGTACGCCACTCTGCGACTTTGGGGATGCGTGCAAGCGGTTGCTGTCTCGAGCGTGTGCCTCACCGTGGGTGAGCTCGAGGCTTCCTAGCAAAGGAAGCCTGTGGTAGGGAGAAACTGGATCGCTGCAACTGCAAGGATGCACGTCCAGGACTTCGCCTTGGGAGTTTATCGCTCGTCCGGAAAGAATGGGCGTTCCAGAGCTCGGATCGATTCCTAGGTTCAAGGAAATCGACGTACCAGCTGGGTCGTTCACCAAGGTAGACCCGCCACCAGGTGTGGGATCTTGGAAAGTGCCAACGCCTTCGTCACGGCCCTGATGGTGAGAATGAACATCAGGCTGCGTCGGAGTATTGATGTCAATGTCGAGGGGCCTCAGAAGAGTGGGGGTGTTAGGGTCTAGTGGGTCTTCAGACATGTCCATTATGAGTCTTGAGTTCGTAAATATAGTCGTGCTGAAAGAATCGCAATTGTGAGAATGCCTTCTTGGAGGGATATGGGTGAAACACGCACGCAGAGGAGGTAAAATAGGGTGTATTGTAGAGTAAGGTATCTAGGCAAGTAGACTTAAGAGAAAGAGAGAGAGAGAGAGGAAAGACAGAGAGACGATCCACGATGCCACAGACTGAGAAAAGACGGAAGAGGGTGGCCGATACCAACCAACTAGAACAGCCCCAGTACCTATAACTTATAAGCCCACGACGTGCTCAGTTGTCGACACAAGAGTACCGTAATCCTCAGTGGGACCCCATGAATACTGAACAATAGAGGTCTGCAACGTACTACTACCGGCTCGGATAGTATTCGGTCTGTATGGGCAGTGCGGCAGAGCCGCCGGACCTAGCCGAATTCGACCTCGTGGGCCGTGGCACCGAATGGCGCTAGGGAAGTCAAAAGCAACTCGTCCCAGTCCGTCGCGTCACTCGGAAGTTGCCCATCGACCGCGCCACCGCTGAGCGATCCCCTTACTACATACACCCACGAAGCGTAGGACGCGTATCTCCGCCGGTGCACCTACTACATCTCCGAGTCCCGCACATCCTGCAGAGTTGCAGCAGCACCTTTCTGTACTTCCAAGCCCGCTCGACAGTGGACCGATCCTCGACCAGCTCGCGCAGGGCGAGAAGGACATCAGCACGATTCAAAAGGTACGTGTTCCGATACAAGGTAGTGAAGACACATCGCTGACTGCGATTCCTTTTTCCTTCCCTCTACGTAATGAACACACCACAGGTGCTCCGCAACCTCGTCAACAATGGCAAAACATGGTGATGATGCCTGACGGCGTTGCTCTGGGTGACGTCGAGGACGACTGCGCGGCGCTCTATCACGCGCTCGTCGACCTCACCCCTATCATCACGCTCACCTGGCCACTGACACGGCAACTGTCGCTCGACACAGAGGGCGGCCAGCCTCCAGCGCAGGAACATCAGTTTCAGCTGCAGCATATGAGCGAGATGGAGCGCAAGTACGTTTGCTCTCTTCCTTAGCTCACTCAATAACTTGATGCTCACCGTGATACTAACAGAAACCTCACACGGCTCGCGCTCCTCGCGCAGCGCGTCTGCGAGGACCCTGACGCTGCATACAGGGGCAACGCCCTCGAACGCATCTATCAATTTACGGCCAAGTTTGAGGACATCACGTTACGTCTCAAGGTCCGTATATTGCCTCGAGGGCCTTCCATAACGTTTTGAGTATTAATCAGGTTCTACTGATAGCTCGCTTATCACATCCGGGTTGAGCAAAGATACCGCGTGCGCGTGCGCCACTCGGCTCGGCGAACCGTCCCATGAAACACCGGGCCCGGGGCAAAAAGATACAGTAGATAGAATGATCACGTACATGTACACGAAAGGTGCCCCTCCTGCTAATGTGGCAGCTTGGGCAGAACTTGTGGTACGGTTCTCTACAACCACAACTATAAATCGGTCGAATCAGATCACGTGAAACCACACTATAGCCAGCTTTTATGACGTCTCGTGCTGCAGCCCTTGTTGTGATTGATTGCGGCCATCTCTTTCTAATCGATCTAGCAACTTAAAGACGACACCGAGGTAGACGATGGTTTCCATTCCATGATGATGTGATTACAAACTCGATTCTTCCTTGTCAGCTTCCAGGCATAATGTCTGATCTTGGAACGAATATACTAGCGCTCGTTTTGGAACTTCCAAATACTAGAGAAATATGCTTGAATGACCCTCTGAGTCCTGCGCTGGTATCCGAGGTCCGTCGTCTTTCCACTTTCGCTTTCGAGAAGGAGCGCTGAAATATAAATTTTTAGCTTGCTGAAACAGAAGCCCTGATATCCGAGGCCCTTAGAGAGGTCAACATCCTGCAAAGTGACATGCGGCCCGTAAATCTCCTTCCAGTCGAACTTCTCATCCACATCTTTGGATTTCTTGGAGGCGGTTCTTTCGTCGTTCCTGTCTCACACGTATGTCGAAGATGGAGAAACGTCGCCCTTTGCACACCCTCTCTGTGGACCGTCATCCGCGAAAGTGACGATTTCTTGGACTGCGACTACCTTCATGGAACGATCGAATAACTTGGTGCTTGACGTTTCCCTCCAGGTTATCATAAGCGATGGAGAATTCAAGAAATTTCATGACGTTGTGACGCCACACGCCTCACGGTTCAGGCGTTTACACGTGGTAGTTCATGGCTATCGCGTCTTTGACTTCTATTATTCGCTTTCCGAGTGCGATTTGGTGATGCCGGCACTCGAGCATTTCTCAATCAGGATAATCGAATATGGTTTCGAAGATGATAGAAGCGATGAAGAACTATTGCCGCTTTGCCAGCGTTTTTTTGACCAGTTGGAGTCTCTTACAGAGCTGACGTTCAGAGGAACCTTGCCGCTACGAGAACATCTATCGCACTCCATCAGATCGTTGACCATCGCAGACAGATCATTCGATTTGAATGAAGTGCTCGCCTGCCTCGAGGCCGCCTCCAATCTGGAATACCTAGCCCTTTTGGATTCCGGTCCCACACACCTTCCATCGGTCCACGCAGAGGCCCATCGTGGAGTTGAGCAGACTCAAGGAATTCCATTGGTTCCAGGGTCGGGTCGTCGATAACCTCCTTGAGACCGTCAAGCTCTTTGAACATCTCGTCCTTCCAGGACTCGACACTAGTAGTACCCAATTCGTGATGCTCCTGGACCCTTCAAAATACATGAACTCAGACTTGTACACACCCTGCCACCGCTTCACCAACCTGTTCAATACCGCCGTCACGGAGCTCATCCTGGAAGCCTCACATTATGCGTCGGGTAAGCCGGCCCGTAACAACATCGTCTTCCACGGACGGCATAACGGCGAGACGGTCTTCAGCGTGCGAGTCATGAGAGGCTCTCTCGGATTTCTCTGCGTACCCGGCGGCATGTTCCTCACCTCATCCGTCTACGTCGACCTGTCCAAAGTCACACATCTCACTTTCACCAGCACGCTCCCGTACGCCTGGAACAGGTTCTTCCGCACCCCGCCCATATGGGCACACTTTCTCCGCAGCGTACCCTTCGTCAACGTCCTCCGTTTACACGTCAGCACACCAACAGATATCATCAAATCGATCACCAACGCGAGCTACTCCAACTCCAACTCCGACTCCTCCGACTCGCCTTATCCTCCTACTCTCTTCATACCCGACCTGCAATATCTTCACCTCTTCCGTTGCGGTGTAGTAGTAGTAGGAGAAAAAGAGGGAAAAAGGAGAGGAACTGTATGCACCGGAAGCTCGAACAGCGAAAAAAAGGACCTGCTTCGCTTCTTGGCTACCCGCGTCGAGTTTGGAATACCGATCAAGAGTATCGTCTGCTCACCTGAAGATGGGGACGGGCTATTACCCGCCGTATTGGACCTCGTCGAGTCGATCGAATTCGGGCGACCTGGGAACTGGGCCGAACCCCAGTTTCCGAGTCGCATGGCTGCGCTTCTCGAGAAACATCTAAACTAGAGGGGGGAAGGAGGGGGTGCCATCGCGCTGGTCTATCTATCATCCCATTCTCATCCCATTCATACATGCGCCGGGCCCCTCGTCTAACTCTAGCAACGCTCTCTGTTATTGTTGCAGCCAGACTGCACCAAGGCAGTCTCTTTGGCAAATCAATGCTAAAGCATTGCTGTGCAACGAGGGGAGACTTTTCAAACGGAGTTACGGCCAAAGACTGAAAGAGAGTCGCACGGCTACTTGGAGATATATGCATGTCTTGGTGATTACATTGGGCTTTTCGTTATCAGTATCAAAATGCACGGTTGACCTTATGTTCCTTTGCGTTTGATTTGCGAAACGTTATATTCATCACGTATTGTTACAAAACGAGATTGAAAAGAAAGAGGAGATGATCCCTACGCGATGACTTGTCTATGGGGTTGTCCCGCAGATGACGAACGACCTTTCCACCCCGTACCAGCGGGGAGCACGATCTGCCCGTTACGGTCGACCGCCGCCGGCGCAGCTGAGCTGACATTCCAGTTCTCCACACCCTTCGCGCTAGCCGTCCGCACACGGCGCCGCTTTGTGCTTTCCGGCGTCTGCTCCGAACGGTGTACGTTTACCTGCTGCTTATCACCATGTTTACCGAGATGTGGCGCCGAGCGACGGGCACGCGGGTGGCGCTGCAGTGCCGGAGAGACGCTTGATTGGGGCACCTCGGCGGCGATAGGCTCGCCGGATGACTTCCGCTTACGGAGTGGACTTGGCGAGATGATTTCTTGAACCGTATCACCGATCATCCCGTTAACTAGGTTTGGTACTCTGAGGGCATTCTTCCGGAGGACATCCGCGACCTGTAAGGCGGTCGTAGGTGGAGAAACAGTCATTGTAGAAGGATACGAAAACCGCGAGACAACCGTCGGCAGCAAGGCTATTGTGATGTCTCGTAACGGGCTGCGGTCTTCGTTGCCGGCATGAAGCGATGTAAAGGTGGTCAGGCCCGACCTTTCTGGCTGTTGCTCCACTCGATTGCCCGAGCCTTCAATGACTGCAGGCGAGGATGTGCTCGCCTCGGCTCCCTGCTTGGGTAACGCAGACGCAGTCACTTCCTCTGTAGAGCCAAACACAGAAGGATGAGACGGAAGATGCTTCACAGACTGGATGACCCCTATTTGCGAGGGAAGAGAAGGACTTTGGGCTGAGGTCTCTGGCGACAAAGCGCACTTCTCGGTCCCTGTTACTTGTGGCGACGGCTTGACCACCATCTGAGGTAGCGTAAGAGTCCTGTTTTCTGATGCCGGTAGAATTTCAACTCCAGTCAAGCTGTCGCTTGGCCGGCGCCAGTCGTCGGACTGACACGCAGGGGAATTGCCTGGGCGTAAGGAAAACCGATGGCGCAGGGTGTTCTTCGGTGTAAAGTGCAACGGGGGATCACATCCGTGTGGTGAAGAGGGTAATGACGTGGAGCGCTCGTGCAAGCTAGGGTCCCATGTCAATGTCCTTGCGCGGGCTGCTGGTGGGCGGTACTTCTCGACGAGTGGTCCTCGCAGGAAATGACCAGGGCGGACTTTGATCTCTTTGCGCATACTGTCCAGGCTGTAAGTAATCATAGATGGAAGAGAATGGGTCACGTGCCTTCCGTCTGACCTCTGGCTTGCAGGCACAACAAATCCGCCTTTAGATGTAACAGCGATTCCCGAAAGAGTAGCATTCAAATTGCCTTCGGTTTGCTCAGGCTTGTTTCTCCTAATGTGCACGTCTGCCAGCCTCCCAGAAAGCAATCCTGATGCCAACAAACTTCCCTCAAGCGACTCGACCTTTTCTACGCTCCGAGCTAGCCCATTCTCCCAAAACGCGCAGGTTACACCCACCCTTGCCGGATCCAACGGTGCCGCAGGGTCCCCAAGGTGACAGTACGTGTTACGGACTTGGATACTATCGGAATTGTATCGCCTGCGGCTACCATGAGGTATTCTCGAAGAGTTACGATGACCTTCTGTCGGGCGAGTTTCGGGCTCCGGAATGGGAGTGGTGCTTATGACGTCCTTGGGACGGCCGTGAACTGAAGACGAGCCGGTGATCATGCGAGAGGCAACAGTCTCATTCCTTCCACAAGGGGGCGTTGGGACAGAGTTGGGGCGGAGTCGGTTTGAGTTGTATAAGTCCGTGATTGACATGGAGAGGAAAGGCGGTGTACGGTGAGGGGTGAGGGATGGGGTAATTGGAAGAGAACATCTGGTTCCCGCTGCTTCAACTGGACTGATCGTCGAATCAGAGGACGTATTGATCTCTGTGATGTCAAAACTATCGTTTATGGCTTTGATGATGGCAGTAGGCTGTGCTTCCCGGGGCCGAGGTCCGAAGAGTGAAAGAGAGAGACTGAGAGTATCCGGTGATCGTTGTTGCTCAGGGATCTCCGTCGCGCTATGGGGAGGATGCGGAAAACTAATAAATGAGCATCCACACGTAGGGCTAGTCTGAAGCGAGGAGATAGAGAGGCGAGACGTGACTAATGGCAAGCTAGGGGTACCCTCAGAGTAAAGATTAGCCTTTCCCAAAGCTACGAGATCCAAGTTATCTTGTGCTGTGTTTGCAGGAATAGAAGGTAGAAAAGCGTCTACTTCACAGCACTCGCCAGATGAGGTGTTGGTTAAAGTTTCGAGTGCTGCCTGCGTAGGGGGGTCGGTGCTAGCCGTCGATATTGAAGCTTGACCCATGTTCACGCTATTGTCCATCCAATACGTGTGTATACCACAGAAAATGTCTTGTAGAAAGGAAGAAAAGGCGACTTTGGGACTATACAGCCAGCGGATGAAGAGAGCAGTGTATAGGCGCTCCATGAATGTGGAGAGACAGCGACGAGGAAGGAACGTAGAGGCGACGAAGAACGACATAGACATGATAATCGTAGCTTCAGCGAGTTCGTATAAAACTTGAGGATGTATAACGTCCCATATTGACCGTGAATAGTAGTAATCTGGTATATCCGTAAGCGAGATGTATGCAGGTGTGGCGGTAGCATCGTCCAAGTGGTTGGGAATAGATGTGGGAGGAAGAACCAAGAGTTGAAGTGGCCCATCTGAATCGGCGTGATCGCTAAAGTAACCTCCCTCGTAAGCTAGCGGTGTTTGCAACGTAGGCACAGAAGGTGTATGACGAGCTGACAGAAAGTTGAACCTCAAGGTTGGAAGATGGAGTGCTCTATGGAAGCTAGCAGGCAGAAAGGGTAGGCCCACAGCAAAGACCAAGGCAATAATAAAAGGAAGCATGGACTTGATGGACAACAAAGTAGTGTAGACTTGGTAGTTGGGAAGTGACCAGTGACTCCCGAGTCAGTTTGTTTGGCACAGGCCAAATAAGGGACGCGTCGCGTGTCGCGCCGCACGTGCAGTGCAAGAAGCAGTGACAATTGTCAAGGCCATGCTATTGTCTTTAAATTAGGCAACGAAACACGTACTTTCTTGAGGTTGCTCGTGATCGATCACTATACTAGATCAAGAGTGACTTCCGAAGTCCGAGAGTGAAATGAATGAAAAACGAGCTAAAACGAGTGGGTGCCAGTGGATGCGAGAACAGGCTGAGCGTGTGATGAAGAGGGAAAACAAAGTGACTGCATGAATACTGAACAATGGAGGTCTGCAATGTACAGGTGTTTAACAAGGGAACCGAGCCAATCTTGTTGGAGTGTATTGGCACTTTCAAGTTGGGAGGAGATGCCAGTGTTGGATGCTGAGGAGGGAGGGAAGAAGGCCAGAGAAACCCAAGAAAGGTAATGCCATTGCTATTGGTACCATTGGGGTCCTGCCAGTGGGACTACAGTACTCTTGTGTTGACAACTGCCAGTGAGTGCTGGGAACAAAGATGCTCTAAACTCAAAGCAGACTACTTTAGATACATTTTTTAGGGCTACAATTAAGTAAATGTTTGTGGCACATTGCAAAGTGATGATGTCACACTTTGGAGCAACATTACAAATGGTCAGGGGTCTGTGCATTATGAGATCATTGTCTTCTCTGGAATTCTCTGGCCATCACAATGCATATTTTTGTGAAGATGTTGACTGCCAGTGGAATGACCATTACTGAAAAACTCACCTTTCCCTATCTTGGCTTTCACAACTTGAATAGTGCCACAAGACTTTGTCTCAAGAATAAAAAATTACTCTTGACATAAGGTCTTGTGGCACTATTCAAGATAGGGAAAGGTGAGATCACCTGGTGATAGTCAATCAATACTTCACATTCCAGCATCTTCCTGAATCAACAACATCTGTCCATCCACATTGTTACATTTTCTTGTTAAACTGATTTAGTCACTGTAAAGTATCAATGTTAATCATAGGGGGCATGGCTTCATGCAATAGCATGCAGATGAAGAGTCACCTCCTTCCCAATGTTGTAACCTACATTTTAATCAAGGCTGCAGAGTTGAGCAACAACAACAAGAGTTTAAAATCTTGTCATAAAGGGAAAAATGTCAATTCAATGGACTTGTGAGACCATTGAATCAAAATTTTACCCCTTTATGACAAGATCTTAAATTATTGGTTCCCTTCAATGGAAGACTCATCACTGTGGGTGTCACTTACACATGTGGGTACTTCTTATTCATGCCATAGGATGTTAGAGACCAGCAGTTCCTAGTTCCTAAAATAGAAGGCTTCAAGAGGGAAGGGGATTTGTAGTGAGGTGTGAGAGTCAAGAGGCTAGTATTGGAGGCTTAAGTCCAAGCTGGAGAGCAAGGACTCAAGACAAAAGGTCTTATATACTGTACAGGGCAAAGGGTGAGTGACATCAGTGATGATGTCATGAGCCTAGGTCTAAGTATGATGTCATTGTACTTCTAGACTCATGATGTCATGTGTGAGTCACTATGGTTGGCAAAAACATCACCTACATCATACAAGGGCTAGGCTCTGTCCATAAGCAAGAATGATGTCATAGAGAAGAACAACATGTGGTCACAGGGAGGCATGGATCCAGACACAGACAAAATTTGGTCATTGTGCCACCATCACTGGGCACGTTGTACCTGCATCGGGGCATACACCTCCTACATATAACGATCGCCACAAGATACAAATAACGTGAACATAACGTCGCCTTTGATGTTTTCCGAAACGAAATCTGAGAACAAAAGAAACGAGCTGATACGTGCGTGTCCGCAAGGCAGTCAAGGCAGAGGTGAGGACATGACAATCTCCTTTCTACAACGGGCCAGACCGCGTCTCACGAACAGTGTGTTATTTCCCCCATCTCTTTCCTTCCTGGGACTCCTCTGAGGCCATCAGATATGTGCAATGTGCGGAAGAAGGGCATCGTCGATGAGCTCACCTATCTTGTAGGCGGAAGGTCACGCGAGAGTGCATGCGTTGCTCTGTGATGAGGGCATCATCGAAGATGGCGACATGTGTTTAGAACCGTGGGTGACGGAGTCGAGGAAGCAAGAGTGCGTCTGTACGATTTTGCGCCGTCCGTGAAGCGGGTGCATGTTTGAGAAAGTGAAGGGCCCAAGGAGAGAGAGATTGCGTTGCCACGCAACGAATCTCCAGGTCAGTAGAGTGTACATATAGAAGCGAGGTAATAGTAGGCGGAAGATCGAGGTACCATGCTGCATGACTCTCTAGGAGGCCGACATTTGTTAAATAGAAAGTGAGGGTACTGAGGACGTGTGTCGCTGCGCTGCGTTCGGTTTGTATTAGAGTCTTGTGGCCGTCTAAATAGATACCTCGAGACGTTCGGCAGAGCAATCTACGACAGGATTGGTGATAATAATACCATAGTGTGTATTACGCACCTGCCGAATCACCGCCCCCATATTCGCTTCAGCTCCCACGATTCGCCCTCGGCTGCCCAATGGTTGTGCAACAATGAATGAAATTCCAATCCTCCGTGACGAAAGAGTCGACATAGCGGCGTAGGATGTATAACGTCCCATATTGACTGTGAATAGTAGTAATCTGGTATATCCGTAAGCGCGATGTATGCAGGTGTGGTGGTAGCATCGTCCAAGTGGTTGGGAATAGATGTGGGAGGAGAATTGAAGGGGTCCATCTGAATCGGCGTCGTTAAAGCGACCTCCTTCATAATCTAGCGGTGTTTCTAACATACGTACAGGAGCTGTATGACGAGCTGACAGAAAGCTGAACGGCTAGGTTGGAAAGATGGAGTGCTCTATGGAAGCTAGCAGGCAGCAGGGGTAGCCACAGCAAAGGCCAAGGCAATAATAAAAGGAAGCATGGACTTGGTGGACAACAAAGTAGTGTAGACTTGATAGTTGGTAGGTGACTCCGAGTCAGTTTGTTTGGCACAGGCCAAATAAGGGACGCGTCGCGTGTCGCGCCGCACGTGCAGTGCAAGAAGCGATGACCAATTGTCAAGGCCATGCTATTGTCTTTGAATTAGGACAACAAGGGCAACGAAACACAAGGACCAATAAACTTACTTTCTTGCGGTTGCTACTGATGGCCCGTGATCGACCACTATACTAGATCGGCTCGGTTCCCTTGTTAAACACCTGTACGTTGCAGACCTCTATTGTTCAGTATTCATGGGGTGCCACTGGGGACTACAGTACTCTTGTGTTGACAACTGAGCGCTGGGAAAACGTCGCGGGCTTATACGTTATAAGTACTGGGGCTGTTCTAGTTGGTTGGTATTGGCCACCCTCTTCCGTCTTTTCTCAGTCTGTGGCGTCGTGGATCGACCCCATTAGTCTTTCTCTGTCTTTCCTCTCTCTCCCTCTCTTTCTCTTAAGTCTACTTGCCTAGATACATTACTCTACAATACATCCTATTTTACCTCCTCTGCGTGCGTGTTTCACCCATATCCCTCCAAGAAGGCATTCTCACAATTGCGATTCTTTCAGCACGACTACATTTACGAACTCAAGTCTAATAATGGACATGTTTGAAGACCCACTAGACCCTAACACCCCCACTCTTCTGAGGCCCCTCGACATTGACATCAATACTCCGACGCAGCCTGATGTTCATTCTCGCCATCAGGGCCGTGACGAAGGCGTTGGCACTTTCCAAGATCCCATACCTGGTGGCGGGTCTACCTTGGTGAACGACCCAGCTGGTACGTCGATTTCCTTGAACCTAGGAATCGATCCGAGCTCTGGAACGCCCATTCTGTCCGGACGAGCGATAAATTCCCAAGGCGAAGTCCTGGACGTGCATCCTTGTAGTTGCAGCGATCCAGTTTCTCCCTACCACAGGCTTCCTTTGCTAGGAAGCCTCGAGCTCACCCACGGTGAGGCACACGCTCGAGACAACAACCACTTGCACGCATCCCCAAAGTCGCAGAGTGGCGTACATCGACGACCCGCACCTATATTCACGCAGAGTTGGACGCCTTTGATCGTGGTCCACACCCAACTGCCCCAATCACCTTCTGGCGCAGAATTCTACCATATCGTCGAGACACAAGGCCCAGAAACACGCGATGAGCCTCTGCTTAGTCCTTTTACCCCAACTCCTGGTTCAGTACAATATCAGTCTCAGGGCTTCAGCACCTCAACGTTCCAAACGCTTGCCACATACCCTGAGGGCGCCCCAGCACCCCCAACCCCTCTCGGGCCCCAGTACGAAACGCAATCACCTGTACCAGATGTGACTCCAAGGCTGAACACCATACCTGAGGGTTCGGAGCCGTCTGACTTTGACTTTGAGCCGCCACTCGTTCAGTCCCCGTCTTCTGAATGTTTATCTTCGGACGTCTCTGCACCGAGTACTCTCCCTTCCCTCTCACCATTTTTGGTGTCAGAGTACAGCTCCTCCACCGTGCGGCCGCGCCCTCGTCCAGTTGTCGAGGTTCAACCAGACCGGGCAATTGCAGGGTCACCTATAAATTGCCCTGCTTCGCGTAAGGATGCCGCCTGTCAGACTGGAGGTAATGATCCTACTGCGACGGATGCAGCCCTTCCTGGTCACCCCAGTAACGTCGAGGTTATGGGAACCCCTGCGCCACACGATATGCCTCCAATTTCAGACGTGGGAATGGAGACAATGGACCCCGCCAATCCTCCGCGACGCTCTGCGAGTTTGATCTCCGATCTCTACACCAATGAGGACGTTGTACGTGCATCCACTTCTCACCAAGTCGCCAACCTTTCTTTTTTACTGATGAGCTCCATAGGAAACTAATACGAATCCGTCCAGGCTTCACTCGGGCAACGTCACAGGAACATGGACCACAAATATTCGCCAGGATAAAATGGGGGCTCAAGCTCGACCTCTCTCTCGACGGCCTTGGATTTCAAAACCTCTCATTTTCTGGACCTCACCCGAGGCTTCCCCCGCGCGTGCGACGCGGTGCCGGCTCGGATAGTATTCGGTCTGTAGGGCAGTGCCACCAATGGCGGCAGAGCCGCCGGACCCAGCCGAATTCGACCTCGTGGCCCGTGGCACCGAATGGCGCTGGGAAGTCAAAAGCAACTCGTCCCAGTCCGTCGCGTCGTTCGGCAGTTGCCCATCGACCGCGCCACCGCTGAGCGATCTCCCGCTGACGCCGATCCCCGAGTTACTACATACACCCACGAAGCGTAGGACGCGTATCTCCGCCGGCGCACCTACTACATCTCCGAGTCCCGCACAACCTGCAGAGTTGCAGCAGCACCTTTCCGTACTTCCAAGCCCGCTTGACAGTGGACCGATCCTCGACCAGCTCGCGCAGGGCGAGAAGGACATCAGCACGATTCAAAACGTACGTGTTCTGATACAAGAGTAGTGAAGACACATCGCTGACTGCAGTTCCTTTTTCCTTCCCTCTACGTAATGAACACACCACAGGTGCTCCGCAACCTCGCCAACAAATGGCAAAACAAGGTGATGATGCCTGACGGCGTTGCTCTGGGTGACGTCGAGGACGACTGCACGGCGCTCTATCACGCGCTCGCTGACCTCACTCCTATCATCACGCTCACCTGGCCACTGACACGGCAACCATCGCTCGGCACAGAGGGCGGCCAGCCTCCAGCGCAGGAACATCAGTTTCAGCTGCAGCATATGAGCGAGATGGAGCGCAAGTGGTATCTGAAGCAACACGAGTTTACCACCTCGCTCCAACGGTACGTTTTCTCTCTTCCTTAGCTCACTCAATAACTTGATGCTCACCGTGATACTAACAGAAACCTCACACGGCTCGCGCTCCTCGCGCAGCGCGTCTGCGAGGACCCTGACGCTGCATACAGGGGCAACGCCCTCGAGCGCATCTATCAATTTACGGCCAAGTTTGAGGACATCACGTTACGTCTCAAGGTCCGTATATTGCCTCGAGGGCCTTCCATAACGTTTTGAGTATTAATCAGGTTCTACTGATAGCTCGCTTATCACATCCGGGTTGAGCAAAGATACCGCGTGCGCGTGCGCCACTCGGCTCGGCGAACCGTCCCCTCGCCAGAGCAAGCGGCGGCACACGAATACAACAAAGCGCGACTTGCTAAGGAGCGTGAAGATATTGAAGTCATCAAGCGCGCTCTCCGTACAGTGCACGACGCCCGATCGTCACCCCGATGAGCTTATTTGACGACCTTCCATCTTGTCTTTACATCGACATTTGGGTGTTTACCAGCGTGCCAGTCTCACCACATATGATGACAAATTAAAGTTATAGAAATAGTATGGTACGACAGAAACATACGCATCCCAAAATACGCATGTGCGTGTACAAAAGAATGAGAAGAAATAGACATTGTCTTCGTCATGGAAGCACCGAACCCGATCATGCCCCTAGGTAAATATGAGAGGAATCTTCGTGCATTCGACTACAACGAGGCCATTCTGGTGCCAAAAAAGGTCAGTAAAGAGAAAAACGACGAAAATAAGCAGAGACGCACGTTGTAGTTGTGGTTGCAGCACATTGGTTCAGCCTTGCAGTTTGATTGCAAGGAGAAGATGGATCTACAATTCTGGCCTACCAGAGTATCCCCCGGAAGACTGCCAACGATGGCGCTCAAGAATCCGGTAGCGACAGAGGAATCTGAGTCCTTGAGCTGAAGAAACCTATCAGTAATCAACCAACGGAGATGAGCATTGCATAAATAGCTGACATAGTTAGTGGAATCGCAGCATTGCTGCTCCCCGACGTTGCACTGATACTCGTTGTTGTACGAGTTGGGGGGATACGAGCCTTGAGGGCCCTTGTAACCAGGCTGTGGGGAAGGCTGGTATGGCGGCGGGGAGGGCTGGTATGACGGCGGGGAAGGTTGGTATGGCTGCGGGGCAGGGGAATACTGCTGTGGGCCCGGGGCAGGCGGATATGACGGCGGGTCGTAAGGGGCCGCTTTCGGCTTGAAACCCGGCGTCGCTGCAGCGGAGATGGCAAGGCCAGCGACAACGTAGACGAAGAGAGAAGAGAAGCGCGAAAGCATGACGAAAGCAAAGAGTAGAAATGTGGCAACTGAACGTTGGAGGACCGTTGGAGAACCGCTGGGCACTGCAGAACTTGGGGCGTCGACCGCCCACCTTTTATACACCTGGAGGGTCTGCATTCCTATCCCCAACTTGGGACTAGGTGGCTGCCACGCTGTATCGTAGATCCACAACAAGATAACATGTGATTGTATGTGTTCCCATTCTATCCGTCGGTCAGGTCTGGTTTGGGTGGAATTCATTAATTGACTCTACGATTAGCGACCCTGTCGGCTCAAAAAGGGAGAGCACTCGCCGAAAAAAGACTCTCTGGTATCCAAAACGCCGCGGAGAACCTCCTTTCACGAGATGAAACATTTAGAAGATTCTCTGCATTCTCTGCAGAAGACTGGTCAACATTCCTAATAGGCCGAGCCACAATATGCGCCACAGAAGGTAAGAAGTTGTCCAGATATGGTCTGTACGAAATCCTTTCGAAGAAGGACGATCTCGCCCGAGAAACGATGAGAAGGTGACATGGTGCACGGAAGCCGATAACGATGGTGAAACCTTCCAAACGCGACGGGAAAGCCCCAACACTGTACCGAATCGGCTCTTTGGTTCCTCGTTACGGGATGATGTACGGATCGTACAGGATGATCTTGTCTGTGAAACGAAACTTGTGAATTCCAAGAAGTCGAGCCCCCGTTTCCGGGCAACTTGGCAGAAGAAGACCAGTCGTGCTTCTCCATGACAAACGTTACGCGGGATGAGATTTACAACGTGCAGACCTCACATGGCGCAGGCTCTGTTCACGAATGTAGCGTTACGACAGGCAACGTCGTGGCATTGATGATGGCCCCATCATGGTAGCGCCTCTCGATGAATATGCAGACGCAGAGACTAGGTGAAGAGGCGCAAAAAATATTATGTAATGACGT